>LR736867.1:557119-706723 GCA_902654985.2 Oryctes borbonicus | reverse complement strand
GTGCGCCTTCTCAAATTCGCTAAACTTGAAATAATTATTGATTACTATCCTTTGAATAACTATCCAATTTTTTATAGTGAGAGCTTTGGCAGACCTATGTTTCGACCAATTAAGGTGGTAGTAACTTAACAATGTCGTTTTGGATGTTGGTAGTTTTTTAATATAGTTACTGGGAGCACTACTCCACACAGAGATTCTATAATTCAATACAAATTGGACAAAACTAACATATATTAATTTTGACGTCTCATTCGGGATTACATCATGAATCGTGTGAAAAGAGCATTAGTCGTTTACTTGGGGCCACAGGAAGGAGAAATTAATAGTTAATTCCCAATTTCTATTGTTTGACAATTTCAATGCCCGAAGTACATCGGCAATTATAAGTTATAAGAAACAAGGTTCACAATGTACGTCTTCTTTAAATGGGATGAAGACATATGTATCAATGTAGCCTTACAGTTGTTAATCTTTCAAACCTTTGTCATGAATTGAAAATTGTAGAAATCCCTATTTTTGATTTTGTAATAATAAAAACAATACATCTTTTACTTCGACCTATCCATAAGTATACAAGATAACGTCAACAACAGAAAATAGTAACAAGGTATTGTGCAATTTAAATAATAAAAAATAAATGCATTTCTGGAATAGAGCAGCTCTGTGTCGTACAAGTAAAAGCTGATTATTATTTCTGATAAAATGAGCTTGAAAACATTGGATTTTTAGTATGTAGGCTCTAACAGGACTAACAGGACTCCAGCCAAGAAAGATGAAAAACAATTTTTACAGTCTGTTCCTTTAATGGAAAAACACAGCTTGCGTCAGATCAGGGATCTCGATGCATAATACTATCGGTAATCTCAGAATAGAAATTAGAAAAGTCAAGAGTTTTTGAAACACTTAAACTGCAAGATCTTTTCAAGTTCTGCAAAGCATAACGAACTAGGAAGGCTGTTAATGTGGGTCATTCAATTCTAAGTCTTCGTTAACAAGAATACCCGAAAATATTAATATTATCAGCGTAAAGAGCCAAGTTGTCACGTATATCCAAAATATAAGCGACATCATTATAATGAAAATCGAGAAAAACACGGGGCACAAGGGTGAATATCTTTTTTGACGGTGCATACTGGAGAACAGGTTTGATTGATAGCGATTTTGTGTTGACGATTTTGAAAACAACTTCTGAATCAATCTAGGAATACGGTATTGACATATTTTCATTTTATAAAGAAGAATCTCGTGGTTAACATTATCAAATGCATTTGATAAATCAATCATTTCAAGACGAGGGACTTTAGAGTCGACATCGATTGAAGTTTGCTGTAAAATTTGACAGAGAGCGGTACTGGCGGAACGATTGCGGAGAGATAATATTTGATAGGATTAAAAGTTGGTGTGTTATGGAGCTGTTTTCCAAGTATCGCGCAAACAGCAACCGTGCAACGGGGGCGCAATTTAAAATATGTGTATTCCATATACGTATTTATATAAATTAGAGCAATTAATATTATATGTGCTTTGCATTCAGTAGAGCCCCTTTGTGATTAATTGTATGTATTAATATTAGATGCAATAATTTAAATAAAAATTTTGGATCCAATGTTAAACCCTATAAATTAAAAATTTCTTTCTCTTGTTACAGCAATTTGATCCCCTCCAACATTCGCTAGCATGTCAGTCTCATTATCACTTATAACCTCTAACGGGTGCGTATTATTACAGGAAAAACTGTGCTATTATATGTAGTACTATGCATAATTTATGTTGAACACGCACCGCTTTTCACACTATGTGCTTCCATTTAACGCCTTGGGTTTATTTTTGACAATTCTGCGTCAAGTACTTTATATTGAGCACGATTGACATAAAAATCCTTATATTCTAGTAGCTTCTAGCTCAGGTATATTCAGCAATTAAATATACCTAGTAGGTAGTCTAATTCTGAACATGCCGTGCATTTTTTTTCTAACAGTGAACGTTTATATTTATCTTTCATGCATTGACGCCGTTTTCTTTTTATAATAAAACATAACACTTGTTTGGCATAGTGTGTAACTACGAAGATTATTACTTCAAATTTGATATTTTAATATTAATTAAGTCACTGTTAATTATATTCATTTACAGCTTTCATTAATTAATTCTATCACAACAATTCAATATTTTCTGATCGTCAATATTTAAAATTTTTGAAATATCCAAATACGAATCTTATGTTTTCTAGTCACCAACAATTTTTCAAGAAGATCGAATAAGTCGAACAGATTTCGGTGAAACGTTATTTTATTTGTTAAATGAAAATGAAAAAATAACTTTTTACTGATGCAGCACCCTTTCCAATCAATGGTATTTGATCAAAGCTCCCTAATCTGTTCATTTTTAACTTGTTCATCAGTTCGATAGGTAATGGTCATGCACAAATAGGCAAATTTAAATTCTTAGAAATTCTTGAAATTATCTCGTGCCACCTCTTTCTTAAATGTGAATTTTCCTGGTTGCTGGATTGGGAGATGTGGTTCAATAACTAGTTCGGTCTCCGGATTTCTTTTTTTCTTTGGAGTTATTTTAAATCAAAAGTTTATAATAGCATAGGGATATTGGACGCTGACGCATAGGTTGAGTCTGTGAAGAATTACGATCCAAACCAAATTACTTCGCAAATTCCCTTTAAGAATTTCAATCGGCTTGCAAACCGTATGGAATGTGAAGGTAGGCATTTCGATTTGCCATTTTGTATTTCTACTTCGTTTCCTTTTTTAACGCTTTGTTGTTCGATAAAGTATAATATAACGTTTTTTAGCCCCCTATTAATTAAACACGATTAGATAAAAAATTAAATTTGGAGAACTTGTGGAAAACGAAAATATAAATCTTCAATGGTAAAAAAATGCATGGCATAAGGGTTGCTTCATATTTAGTTTGTGATTGTGGTAAAAGTAATGTTTGGTATTATAGCTACTAATAAAACTGTACTTGAATGTTAGTGACACTGATGAGTGCATGAAAAATACAAGAATAAATTCGTAGATTGTACTATATGTTGCACAAACATTACTTATATGTAGTTTAGGTTATTGCTTGGGTATTTTATAATGTGTATAGATAAGTACCTGGTAACTGTAATACATTGCGAAGGAGCAACTGACGATTTTGTTTCAAATTAGGAATTTCTCCCTCAACCAAACGTTTTAGTTACCGCCGCGTATTCTTAGTTATAGCTGAGAGATCAATGCGGACCTATTTATTGTTTATTCCTTATACTTGCATGCCAAATTCTATAAGTTCCCTACTTACATGGTTGGTCGAGCGGTACACTAAATTTAGTTAGAGCTTTTTCGTTACTAGCTCCATTGATAGCTTATTTTTAATACTTAATATTAAATTGACTATATCTAAACTTTAAACTCACTGTACCTAATAATAACACGCATAAATTATGAGATGAGTATGATGTAGATTGTGCTCCTGACAAAGAGAGGCATACTGCAATATTGCCCTAGCACTCGCCTTGTAGCTCAATCCATTTTCAGAATATCTGTGTTAAAGATCCGCGTCCTTGACGATATTGAAGTGAATGTCTTTGCTCGATTTTGCCTTTATGTATTTTTCCAGTGTGGGATTTTTGTTTTCTGTCTCTCCCTTCTTCTTTCAATCTAAGTTTAAATAGCTGTTTTATAGTCAATAATTAATGACAAAATTCGAGTCTAATCAAAGGCACTCTGCTATTATTCTTTGAAATTTTAATTTTGGATTTTCATTTTGATTTTTGCCCTCACAACGCGGGAGACTTTACTAACAAAGATTGGAAGCGCTTGCATTAGAGCATGTTGGGTATTCAAGGAAGGGTGTTCCAAAAGTGCTATAAAACGCGTCATGGGTTCACATTAGTAATTTGTTTATTGATATTTAGCGAAATATAAAAAAATTTTGCAAAATTAAAATGTATTCTAGGTATGCACGACGCAATTTTATTTTCGCTCTTTGCGGGTTTTTGCATTTCGTGGACTGAGAAAATTGGTAGCCAGTACAGTTTGGTCACATTCTGTCTTTCAAACTATATATTTTCTGATTTTACCATACCTTTCAAAAGTACGGCAAGTAGCAACTTTAACAATAATTGCCTTTGCAGAACTGCTGGGTACTTTTCTTCACGTCTAAGGGCACTCCACTAGCGGATGCGTAGCTTTAGATCAAATGATCTAAAGCTACGCATCCGCAAATGTATCTCTACAAAGTCGCTAATTCGTTAATTTTCTTTCTTTTGAATAACAAATTAGCAACATATGCAGTTTAGTTCGTATTGATATCTGCAGTGGCTCAAAAGTTACAGCGGGTGGTTATGTTGCGTAGCCATTGTTTCTGGAAAATGGTTGAGGCAACAAAACTAAATCTCGGGCAACAAATTAGCAACAAATTATGCAATCGGTTTGCTGATGGCCTTACGAAGTTTTTGCGCCAGCTTAATAGACACTGATCTTCAAGGGTTATCCTCAATCGTCAGGGAAGCTCTCACCGAAATATACCGGTTTAAACCGAAATAAAACCTGACCCTTACTTCCTATAAAAAGATCAGGTGGTTTGTCGAATTTGCGAATTTCCCACGTAAAATGATCATCAAAAACTCATCAGATAATTATCTATTTTAAGAAGTTAATCGCCCACGTTAAGAAACAGTGATTTAATTAAACAATTTCCATATAAAATATGTTTTCGTTACATTTTTATAATTGCAAATGTATTTTTAGAGAAAACAGCGACCTTTAGTACCTTGTCATTCATTTTTGAATTGGAATTTGAAATTTAAAAATTTTCTCAAGTTAGTACTCAAAATCGCACAACCTGACTAATTAGCAAATCTCTTTATTTGATAATAAAAAAGATACCTGCGTTGTCCTATTCAATTTAGGTCATCCTACTTATGTTTGACTTCAAATGTAATTGAATCGTTCATTGCAAAAACAACCCAAGTCTCAAAAAATGAGCAGGCCATTTATCTACAAAAATTAGCTATCAGGAAAGGGGAAATTGTCAAAGATAGACTACGATTTTATGAATAGTATGTAACTGTGAATAAGGTACGCAAGAAGAAAGGAGAAATACCTAAAGACAAAAGAGGAGCCAACATTAAAGCAAATGTTGTGGGTGTCGAAACTAGAAAAATTATTAGTAACCACACTCGGTTATTTCCCCTCAAAAAATTACACGATTCAGGAAAGAATATAAGTACTTAGACGCACTCCCAGATATAGGAATTATATATTAGCTATTTAAGTTAAAATATCCAGAATGTGAGCTGAAGTACAGCTGTTATATAAGGTTTTTTCCAAAATTAGGAGATGCAGTAAAGCAAGTTGCTGTAGCTGAAAAGGTTGTTCATTGCCGTCGATCAAAAAAATTTTACACTGTATTTCAGAATTCGGAAGAGGAAGAAGCGTAGGTTGTTGCTGCAACAGCATTTGATTTGATGCAGAATTTACAACTTTACAACGAAGTACCCGTTCAAGATACAATTAACTGCGAGTGTGTTTTGTATCACTAACTTGAAGACAAAAAATGCAGTGTACCACGAAGGAGTGGCTGCAAAAAGCCCAAACGAAGTGTGTACTTTTCTAAGGGACTATGCAGAAAACTACATAGATTCAGATGTCAAAGAGTTGTTTGCTTAAATTAAAACAAACGGTATTATGGACTTTAAGGAGTGGTGGTATCAATATTATCTTTGCATCCACAGAAACTCAATCACTATCGAGAAATGAACGAATACATTTAGAATTTCTAGGTATCATCATTTCGTGAATATTTTTGATAGCTCAGGAACCATAGAAGCTAGCGAATTTATTAATGGGTTGTTCTTGTATATGTTTATGCCAGCATACTCTAAGAAAAAAATCCGTTAAACTGCCAACGAGACAAACCTATTCGGAACGACTTCCAATCCTTAAATCCAAAATAAAACAACCAAAAACAGTACTTCAATAGGCAGAAGACCTCTAAAACCATTTTTTTCTTGCAGAAATAATTGCAATAACCATATAAAATCTCGAAAGAAGAAACAAAACATGCAACGACTGTTTGAGATTTGTTTAAATTTGCTAATGTACATTTTTCCATAATGTATTTTGAGTTTCAGTACAATATAGTTACTAATTGCAGAGTTTATTTCAAAAATAATCTAAGTCCACGTTTTGAAATTTGAATGTTGGAGTTTTCAGTGCTTTTCGTGGACTGCCCTTGTGGATGCCAATTCCGTATAGTATAAGTACAAGAATATTTAAATCACGTACTCGAATACTGTGGCACTGGAACACCGAAACACTTCACTATTACCCCTTACCACAAACACTTCACTGATACTGAACGTATGCTAAGCTATCATCTTCAGCAGCAATACTGAACTGAGTTTAGTATTGCTGCTGAAGATGATAGCTTAGTTATGGAAACGTACGTTCAGTATCAGTGAAGTGTTTGTGGTAAGTGGTAATAGTGAAGTGTTTCACAAGAATATTTACTTCTGTCAAAAATAGGGTTGGAATAACAAGTTTTTATCACTTCCTGAAAACCATTAAAGTGTGACTTATTTCTGAAATAAGCTATTCAATTGCTTACGCCATGAAAATTTTAACTTAATAACAGAATAGCATAATTTTCTTATATTATTGGTGTATTTTTCAACATATACACTACGCCTATACATCAAAAGTACCATTTTATACATTAAAACTTGGTTAAAAATTTAATCAAAGTGAAACGTCTTCAAGTGTGGCTGAGGTAAACGAGTCTCTCGGATTTGAAAAGAATAATTAAGTCATATTTCCTGTTGAGTAGTGCACATAACGTAAAAAACTCAAATTGCCTGCGAGCTCAACCTGTTGCTTCTGTTTATGAATTTTTTGAATATAATGTAACTGTAGGCGGCTTCGAAGTAATGAATCGCTATTTATAGCGCATTAAGTCGCGGTTTCTGTTTTGATAATATCTAAATGACTTCTTTACCGAAGCTAGCAGAGGAATTCGTTTTGTGAAATTGTTTACAAATTATTTCTATGACGAAATGGCGTGACGTTATATTAATTTCGTAGTTCAATATAACGTTATAATTACATTATTTCATTTGTAAATATATTGATACTGTTTCATTAAGATCTTGTGATATGTTGCCTCAAGCTGGTTTTGAAATAAAGATAATTATCGTCATTATTTATTATTATTTTTAACCGCTGACAAGCGATTTTCTTCCCTTAGCCGTCACTTATCTATCTAATTATAAGACTGCCTCAACTTTGTAACACGTCTTTTGAATTTCCTTTAGGCTCACACAGAGTTACCATGGATTATATGTTTTATAATATCCGAGTTACCTGTCCGCGAGTTTTGTTTTAGGTTCGTGAGAAAATCTTTTTAAAAAACGAAAATTTTATTTATAAAGGTTATACGGTATAACTTTTACAATGGATGTAGGAGAATTCTTACATTTTGATAGCGACATTGCGTTATATACGTAAGATAAGCGTGTGAACGCTGATCTTGCATCTTCTTGCTTTCTTGGAATATAACTCGCGCTTAGATGGTATATATAGAGTGATTCGTCTAAAACGAGGTCTACTTATGTAAATAAATATATCTGTCATATTAATTTAAGAGATTGAACCGAGCATAATTACTAAAAATTGTCAATGAAGTTATAGCTATTAGTTGTTTGCATAATTTAAGTGTGTAATTTTTATTGGGGAGACTAAAAGTGACAATGCAAGATAACAATTATACATAGTTTATATCAAAGATCAACTCGTCTATTGCTTCGCAAAAACGCCAAACATTTGTGGCCTAAATGCTGCGAGATTCATCTCACTTTCTTGTTGCCCATAGCTATAATAATTTCGCTTATTTATGCTTATGTCTAAACTCGGTGACTGGTAATTTGTTATAAAATTTCCCTTGTAATTTCCAAATATGTTCATCATTATTTTACTGCTTGTTATTGTATAGTGAGGGAAATAAATACTTAATTTCAGGAGATTTTTGGTTTCTTGATAGATATTATCTAGTTTGTCGTTATAAGACATTGCTGCTCTTAATTGAAGATTCGAAATTTGAAGCCTAAATAGCTACTTGCAAAATAAATTACATAAACATGAAAAAGTGTTGATACGTATAAAGTTAGGGACAAGACAAGCATTCCGGAGTGCAAAAATAATTACACAAATTTATAGAGGTGGAACAAGAGAAATTCGAGCTTTTATTGATAAGCAAATAATTATTAATTATTCCACTAAAAATCACAATATAGGTTATTAAGTTTACTCATAGTGTTTCTACAGGTTATTTTTTTTTTAATTTATTGTTTTGATTTGAAATTCTGGCTGATGTATTTCTGTTTACAATACTGAACGACGGATATGTTTCGAACAAGTTTTAATGCCATGATAAAACCAAGTATGTAATTTAGTCTCCTAAAATGTATTTACATTTCCGATATTTTGAGAAAAATAAATATATCTATATTTACGCAAATGAGGACGTATTAATGTGCAAGGCGCTCCAGTTCAAATAACAAAGTAGGTGTCTGCTTCGCTATTTATTGATCTTATATTTATCGGAAATATTTTTGAAAGGTGCTATCAGGAAATTTTAGCTTCGTATTATTTATACAACAGCCATTTCACAAAGTTGTATATGCTTTTTATTTTATTTGCTTGTAATGAATGTTCTAAGGACAGGTTCTTGCTAAGTTGATTTTGTTAAAAAATATCGTAAAAGTTACAAAACGATAATTTAACTTAAAGCATGTATATTTGTTGCTATTAGTGAAACAATATTGTTTGCTACATAAACTTGCATATTTTTCAATGTTTGTGCAAACACATGTATCGTACTTTTTGAAATGTTAATATAATGAATTTTAGTAATTACTACGTTAGATAATACAAATTGTGATAATTATTGGAATAATTAAAAGATGTTGGTTATAATTATTATTAATTGCCGAAAGAACAAGTGAACTTCTCATTGCCACATCTCTTGGCGACTAACTAATACTATCTGGGTGTATTCCTAATGCAGGAAATATTTAGGTAGGCTTCGATATTATTTGCTTTTACCCTCACATTACTCTTTCATCAGCCACTTTGTATAGCGATGTATTCCGCGATTTTTGGAAGTTAACACAAATTACTCTGATTATTAAGTCAGGAAACAACATAATAGTAAAACATTATAGACCAATTTCAATTTTATATGGTTTTTAGTAAACTTCTTGAATCGGTTATGTCTGACCATTTGGTTTTTGTATGTAAGGAGTTTAGTGACTAGAGAGCAGCATGAATTCTTCAGGTGTCGTTCGGCATTTATTAATCCAACCGTATACTGGCTGTACATTTATTACTGTGTGAATACCGTGTACATCGACTTTGCGAAAGCATTTGATAAGGTCAACCGTCATCTCCTTCTGCAGAAGTTCGGGTGCATCAGTGTGCACAGGACACTCGTAAGCTGGAAACAGTTGTTGTTAATAATTTTAAATCTTATCCATACTTGGTTCCGTATCGAGTGCCACGGGGTTCATACATCGGGCCACTACTCTTCTCCATTTTCGTCAATTAAAAATGTCTTCTTATTACAAATTTTCTTCTATTTGTCGATGATCTTAAAATCCCTACGTGCATTAATACTGCTGACGACGTCGTGGCGCTTCAGGCTAATTTCGATATATTCTCTGGTTATAGTTCTGACAACAAAGTTTAATTCTTGCAACTGATAAGTGTGTGCAAATATCTTTTACTCGTCGCGCGTCAGCTGTACACTGCCGTTCAGAGAAGTTCGGTCGGTTGGTAAAAAACATGAAAAGGTTACAGAAACAAACGAAACTAAAAACAAAATGCAATTTTATTGTATGTACAGGTAAAAAAGACAAAAATAAATAAATAAAAAGTTATTCTGGCCTAATATAACATACTGAACATTATTTTTTTTTTCATCGAAAAAACCTCCTTTGCTGTTAATCATTGCTCGAACTATTCTAGGCATTCTTTCGATAAGTTTTGTTAAAATGGATTGTGGAATATTAATCCATTCATGTTGCAGAATATTCCGTAAATGTTCTTGTAAAGTTGGACATATTTTTCGGATCCTCCTGTCCAGCTCATCCCACAACAACTCTATAGGGTTCAAATCTGGACTTTTTGGGGGCCATGTCATTACTTGCAGGGTGTGCTGTTCTTCTTACCCCTTTAGATAGTTCTTACACACTAACGCAGTGTGTTTTGGGTCGTTGCCATGCACGAATGTAAAGTTACGGCCTATTATACGCAATCCTGATGGCACTGCATGATTCTGGAGTATTGCAAAATAATTTTCCTGCCTCATTACACCCTGCACTCTGCATAAATCTCCCGTCCCAGCAGAGGAGAAACATCCCCACACTAACGCAGAACTACGCCCTTGATTCACTGTAGGCACAATGCAGTTCGGGATCACTTTTCGGTTTTAGACCTTCGGACATAAACTCGTCGATTTTGCCAAAAAACCTCAAACTTTGACTCGTCACTCCAAAGCACGTGTTTCCAATCATCTAACGACCTATCTAAATGAGAACGGGCCCACTGTAGCCATTTTGCTCTGTTGCCCCGACGTAATAAGGGTTTTCAAATGGCAATCCGTCCATGAAGGTCCGCTTGTTGAAGTGGGGGTTTTACCGTACTCGCCGAAACTTGTTCTTCACGGCCGCGATTGACTTCGGCTGCTATTTGTGGCGCTGTTAATTTTCTATTGCGTTTGCTTAATAATACAATTCTCAAATCTTCAGCTTTTGTTGTTTTCCTAGATGCTCCAGGACGAACACGATTTTCTATAGTTCCAGTTGTCCGGTAACGCTTTATGATGTCATTTACTGTTGAACTTCTCATATTTATTTTTTCAGCAATTTGGCGCCCCGAATATCCTTCTTCAAACAGCGTAATGATGCGTGAACGTTTTTCTACACTGATAGGCTTGCCACGTGCCATTTTGAAGTAAATTTTCTTAAAACTTTCGCGCAAAAACGACAGATGCACACCAACACACAATAAACAAGAGTGATACTGCGGTATATTTCCTAAATGTATTGTTCGTTAATAATCTCCAAACGACCCGTTTCAAAAGATCGGTACTTCCGAGAAATTCTTGGAATGATAGTAAAAGGGACTTTATTTTGGTTGTCGCAATATTTCTACTTTACGTAATAATTTATGGCTGTAATCCCTTAGAAAATAATGTATGCTTAATATTTTTCTAATTTTATGTATTAATAATTGTATACAGTGTGATATAATAGATTTTTATTGTATGACCGAACTTCACTGAACAGCAGTGTACATGGGTATTGCTTGAGTGTTCAAGGCTTCATTCTGTTGACCGGCAGTGTATTTAACCCTAAATATACGTTTGAAGCTCATATTGAATCTCTCGTTTAGTCGTGTAATCGCACGTTACAGTCTGTCATTGGCAGCCCAAAAGAATTTAATAAAGTTGGATTATGCGTCAACTATTTGGAGTTCACGCTAATTTAAATACATAATTCGTATAAACGAATTCATCAAGCATTTGAACTATATAAGTTTAATACGTACATGTAACGATAATTACTTGTTAGCTTAGAAAATTATGTAGCGAGACGAAATTCCTTTGATGCTGGGTTTTTATACAAGATTTTGAAGTCGCACTAACTGTCCAACTTTAGTATCTGATATTGGCTTAACTGCACCTGTGTACATCACGAAGAGTCCGTTTACTTTTCACTTGACAAAACGAAAAACTACTTGCGGCATAAATTCTCCTTTGCCCGGAATACTGCGCGTGTACAATGCATCGCTTAGAAATATCGGGATCGTTTC
Source organism: Oryctes borbonicus (assembly GCA_902654985.2). Taxonomy (NCBI): domain Eukaryota; kingdom Metazoa; phylum Arthropoda; class Insecta; order Coleoptera; family Scarabaeidae; genus Oryctes; species Oryctes borbonicus. Next base: position 694,850 of record LR736867.1, on the reverse strand, counting down.
GCGTTCGCTATTTCACCTACATTATACCAGTTTCCTACTGGTTATTTAATTTGCCGTTGATGTTTAATGTCTAATGTGTATTGTGTGGAAAATGTATTATTACGTATATGTATTGTATTATGTACCAGAAGTTGTTATTATTAACTAAAATAATGAAATAGTTTATGCCGATAAATGACGATTTACTTGCAAACTCACTCATGTTCTCTTATTTATTTTACGATAGAGAAATACATTGACGAATATACAATCTAGTGATGGGCACTATCGATAGTGACTATCGAATATAATACAAATAGTACTATCGACAGTGTTAGCAATAAGGCTATGTAAGATGTAAACATAAGAATTAGTACAATTTTTTAAATAAGTTTTGTGATGTTACACTGATTATCAAATTGGACTTAAGCAAATTACAATTTCTTATATCAAAGTTAAACTTACATACACTTTGTTTATTTACTTGTAACTCGTTTTCTTTTTTCGTGAGATTTAGTTTAAAGTACTATGCTGCATAACGTAAAAATAAACTGAAAGATTTTCCTTTTTGATCAAAGTATATTCATCGGTAAAAATTTAACATTAAAAATTGAAAAAACGTAGCGTAATGTGCCGATTGCCGGTTGCAGGTACAATGTATGTAATGCGCATATGAAACAAAGAATATAGGCAGGCAATAAACAGACGTTGCGAATAATTATGGATAGTGCGATGGAATGACCCTAAGTAATTGCTAAAGCAATAAAATAATGAAATTCTTTGACGTTTCTTTTAGAGCACATATATGGGAATTATTGATGTTTGTCTGTTTATCGATACTAGAAAGTACCGATAGTGCTCAACACTATAAAAACCTTTTCAAGGTAATGATTGGGTCAATATGCAATTATAGAGGCACATGATGCAATGACGCAATTCTATTCCCGGCTTTTTTTTTGCCATTTGGCATATTTCTATAAAATGAAATGCAGAAGCAGACGAAGGACAATATAATTTACGGCTCTCTTACATTTGTTTGCTTCGATATAATGCTGAATAGCAAAACTCTTATTTTTAATATATATTTGCTTAATGTTTATTAAATATAAAACAACATATTATTTTACTCAAGTATTGGGAACTAAACTACTTTTTTACCCTAGTTTTAAAACACAGTTTACTACAATAAAATTACTTCAATATTTGATCCGTAGAAAATATGAGGATGTCAAACGGCAACTTACGCAAAGAGTTCTTGACGATCTTAAAAAATCATAACCGGCGCATAAACACCCAAAAGACCACAATGGTCCCTTTTACAAGGAGAAAAAATGTCTGTCCAAAAACCCTCTCAATCGAAGGGAAAACCATTAGCTTCAGCGATAAAGTTACATACTTGAAAGTCACGTTCGACAAAAAGCTAACATGGAACTCCCACATGTCCAACTTGCCGAAAAAAACATTTTGGCGTTACCAGTATGCCATAGGTTGCTTAGTAAGAACTGGGGTCTTAAATCTCAAACGGCCTTTTGGTTATATACAGCAATAATCAGACCCCTGCAGCAATGAAGACGTGGGAGGACAATCAAAAAACCTCGTACTAGGAAAGTGTTTCAAGGCAAAAACAGGCGAAAGCTCTCATATCATGCTCGTCAAAGACTGCAAAAATACTGCTATCGTCCAGTAAAGAGTACCGTAGATTACCGACAGGATCTTTGACTGGTTATGCAGTCCTAAAATATCATCTATTTAAACTAGGAAAGCTGAAGATCAAATCTGTCGTCTGTTCCAAGAATATCTGGAGAGAGCAGAACACATTCTATGCAATTGTGTTACCATCAGTCGCACAGAACACCAGCATTTCAGTAGATCATTTTGCAGCATTTAGTGAACTGAACGAAGGAAGTACTAAAATTTATTCAAAGCCTCCAATAGTCCTAGCACGCAAGGGTACTTTGTTGCATTAGATCTATTAAGGTCGCAGTGACCAAAGGCGTCTGTGCGAGTGCGACGGACAACAATAGGTAAGCGTACAATTCGAAGAAGACTCAAAGAAGTTGGTTCGTGGTCATATAGTACCAAAAAGTCCCAAACCTTCAGAGACATCGACCAAAATTGGAATGGTCCTTAGCGGGTCTTAGGTCCTCAAAATGTTGATTGTTCATTAAATGTTTAAAAGAAGTCATTTTATATAAAATAAGTTTTGGCTTAGGCTTCTTCTTTCGAGAGACTTCATTCAAATTTGTTAGAAACAAAATAATGGAGAAGCAAATTCGGGTTTACCATCGTTCCTTTAAATTTACCGGTGTGTGTATATTATTGTAATTCATCAGTTGTTTGTTGTAAAAATATTTCTATAGTTTATGCTCTTATGCACGTTAAGATGTTATTACCATTATTGTTATCATATTAGTGATAAAATTGCAGAGAACTATTACAACAGGAAATACATCGTAGCATGGCTTTAAAAGTAAATTATTATTTTTATTACATCATATACACACAAGCATAAATACAAAGTTAAAAGGTAATTTTGGTGGAGGTACCTGGTGTCTTCCTACTTTTTTCCCATTTGGTGTAATCAATTTTTGGTTTTTTCAGTATTCTTTTATTTTTAAGCTGTAATAGTCTTCTAAACGAAGAATAAGTAGGGTTTTTGTTCAATTCATACCTCTTGTTAATCGGCCTAATAAAAATGGCGTTGACTTTCCAACCGTATTAATGAAATGATTTAGAAGCAGGAGAAGGAAAAGTGAATGAAAAAACTAAAATTCCAATCCCCAAACGCACTTTACCTAATAATGTCTGGGTTGGTTGCGGAACCACATACTAAAGCATTCTATTACGTACTTACACATAAATAGTTCTATAACTAGATTATTGGGATTATCTAATTGTTATTCACGACAGTCTGGTTTTAAGTAAATCGGTCCGACAGCTGGATGTTTGTTTCATTTGCCAGTTTGCATGTATTGAACGGGCAACGAAGAATGGCATCGCATGGCGCAACTATCATAACAATACTTTAATATTTTAACGAGATTTGTTGCAGTTATCTTCACAGGATTTTTTTATACGTAGGAATAGCGTGGGCTCCATATGGATTTCACTTAAACAGTTAACTCAACTCTGTTATTATGGAAAAATGAGTTGGAATGTTCTTTAATAACTCTGCATGTAAAAGGCACGGCTAGGCCAAAATGGAAACATATTTCTTTGCAATGATATAGAGTATTTAGCCTTTGAAATTTCCACATTTTTTGTAAGTTACCTATGTGGTAACAATTTTCCGAACGATACTTTCTGCGTATAAAAATTCATTCATTCTATTATACATTGTTATTGGGGTTATAACCGGATAGCATATTAGATTGTAAATGTAAAATTAGGACATTAGTGATCGTAAATAATTCTTATGGTGGCCTAAATGTTATACCATTCTCTTAGATTTCACATTCGAACCGGCATTATCGTTTCGCGCCGCTCGATTAAAATATAAACTTTCCGGCCGAACTTATTACTGCTGGTGTGCAAAACGTTTAGCGAAAGTGAAAGGAGGAAGTTTGTACGAAGGCGGAAGTAACTAATAATTTAAACGGATTTTCTCGGAAAAATAATCTTTGTTGAAGGCATCATTTGAAAGTTAATAATTTCACGGAAAGCTAATTCACCGAAGCCGTTAATTAACTTTAACTCTCAAGCTAAAGTAACAACAAATAAAGTTAACAGAATGGACAGACGAAAATTATTTCGCTTATTGCTGGAAGGTTTTGCAGAAGTGGAAAGGAGGAAAGAAATAAAGGCGACCCTAGTGGTCCTAATACCTCTTGTTTGTTAAGTTCTTACACTGTACATACACATTAGCAAATAGACTGAGTTCGCCTACAATGCAGAAGTTCGATAATCTCTACCCTTTCTATGTATGCTTTTACTATTTTTAAGCTTCCAAGACACCGAGGTAAACTATTGATTGTAGAAAGGTATGAAAAATTAACCAGTAATAAGAATTACAGTGTCTGCCATTACAGTCTATCACTCTATAGCGGTTCGTGGTGAAATGTGTGGGTCAGATGTTTAACATAGTCAACGTATGTCTTACCTTATGCGTATAATATACACTACCGTTCATATATTTGGGGACGACTAAAAAAAAACTCCGAAAAATTTGCAAAATTGAAATATTGACAATTGATTATATTTTATATGAAAGAGTATACATTTCTATATGCATGAACATAATTTACAACAGTATTCTCTTCTATCCCATCAAATTTATATTCTACCGCAGCCTCAGGCAAAATTCCTCTTAATCCCTTTTATGGGGTTATAAACGTAAACTTGAAAATATTGTCGAATATTTCCACAAAGCAATAATGTGAGACTCATAGAACACTTAGTACAACAAACAAAGCCGATATCGTCTTGTATTTAAAATAAAATCGATCTTGATAGTAGTTTAGTTTAAATTTAACTATCGTAATAAACGGGTGGTTCTGAAATGGCATAACGAAAAGAAATTTCCATCGAAACGTGTTCTGCTATTATTACTTTACGTAATGAAGGATACTCAATGGCAGTTATTGCGAAAAAATTAAAAATATCGAAAAATGGTGTATTTACAACATTAAAACGGGTGGCTGAAACGGGTTCTTCGGCTGATAAGAAACGTTCTGGACGCAAAAAGAAGACAACAGCTGCTGAGGATCAGTTCATGGTTCTTGTTTCAAAAAGAAACAGATTCCTAACGGCTCCGGAAATAACGCAGCAAGTCAATGTTTCACGAAGAAATCCTATTTCGCATTCGACCGTGAAACGAAGATTAATTGCGGCAGGCTTAAAGGGACGAGTAGCTGCCAGAAAACCGCTTTTGAAAGTTCAAAATAAAAGATAAAGATTGCAGTGGGCACAAGAACACAGACACTGGACATTCGAACAGTGGTGCAACGTGCTGTGGACAGATGAGTCCTAATTTGAAACATTTGGCTCCAAACGGAGGACGTTTGTTAGGCGACAGGTTGGTGAAAGAGTTAGTGAACAGTGTATTTTATCTACAGTGAAGCGCGGTGGAGGTAACGTAATGGTTTGGGGCTGTTTTGCGGGAATAATTGTAGGTGATTTAGTAAGAATATAGGGAATACTTCGTAAAGAGGGCTATCTCAAAATATTACAAGAGAATGCTGTACCAAGTGGGGAACGATTGCGAGGTCGAAACTTTACGTTTCAAGAGGATAACGACCCTAAGCATTCTTCTCGTATATGCAGAAACTATCTAGCATCTCTGGAAGAAGAAGATCGTTTAGAAAGAATGATTTGGCGACCTCAGTCTCCTGACCTGTCGCCTATCGAATTAATATGGAATGAACTGGACAGAAGGATTCGCCAAAAAGGAGTGACTAGTTCACGAGATTTATGGAGAAAGCTCCAGCAAGCATGGACCGAGATCCCAGCAACATTTTTGAAATCTTTAGTTCTAAGAATGCCACGAATATGTACCGCAGTAATTAAGTCAAAGGGTGGACATAGACGAAAAATCCGTATAGACCTAATTATAATCAGTACAACATTTCTTTTTGGAATATTTTTAGTTTTGTATGGTATACTCAATGTACAGAAGTAAATTAAATTACAAATGACTTTTTGTTTTTATACGAATTAAAAAAAACTGTATTTTTTAATCGTCCCCAAATATATGAACGGTAGTGAATGTCAAATAATACACACGAAATGGGATTCTTTTATCAACTTTTATAAAATTGTAGTAATCCAGAAAGATCGAGCACGTCTTAAACGCGGTTTATCTTCTACCGTGTACAGGGTGGGCATCTAAAAATTGAAAGAGGGTCAAGTATAAAGTACTCTTATTTTAGAGTATTAATTAGAGGAATATATTTTCGCACCTATTTTCAACATAACCGTCTTTAAATTTTCGCAAAATTATTGTTACAGTCGTATGGCTTCTCCGTGTGGCGTTGACTCACCACAAAGTAATATAATTTCCCTTTTGTTTCGCAAAGAAATCATCTTAAGTGCACAAAACACTCAAATCTATATAAATAATGTAGTAAATGTTATTATCGAGAATCGAAGCATTGATTTTCAAAGCCCGAATTATTAACTAATTTCAAAAGTACTTATCTTACTTTGTTATTCGGAAATAATTAAATCTCGGTGAAAAAAATGTTATATTGAAACTATTACCTACCTTAAAGTGTAATTTCTAGAATATAAATGCATCAAGATACGTGAATTTTTCATATAAATTTCAATCACCCTTGATAATAACTCAAAACACTTTAGAAGTGCGACTTACTTACGTTTTTCATTAGTTATATATATACTTTTTCATATAGTAATATAATAATTAGTCCGGACTAATTATTATGTTACTATAAAATAAATTAAACTTATGTGGTGCGGAGGGTGCCGATACTTATGTGTTATTTACCATACTACGCCACACTCCTTGCTATCATTATACTTTTTCAGTTTTAAGGAGACATTTGTATCTTATGGCCGACGTTAGCAATCGATACCCAATTCTTAAAGAAGCATGCAAACAGTTAAATAAGTACTACAATTACACCCTTAATAATACTAAACAAACAAAAAATCATTAAGAATACGGTTAATAACGCGGAAAATAAAATAAAATGAATACGGGACATCGTTAATAAAGAATTAGTAAACGTAGTTCGAATAATAATGTGCAAATAAAACGTAATAATTCTTATTTAGCCAAAGACGAAATTCCTAATGCATTCAATAAATTTTTTGCATCTATAGCAAAAATAATGAAAACCACAATGATAAATACTTCTAGTTCGTATAGCCGTATAAACGTTCATGTGCCATTATCTTTTCTTTTTTTGGATCGGTTAGCCCAAATAGCATTGAACAATGTATAAATGAAAAATACTACGTCTGCCAGCTATAATATTTCCAGCCAATTGTTAAAATAGATTCGGACTTATTTATCAAAACCTCTAGCACATATCTTTCGAGGAGGATACACTTCCAACTAAGTTAAAGCCATCGACTGTTGTTCTCGAAACTAAACGTGTTTCGGGTTTGAACCGTGTTATGTCGTTGGTTAAAATAATGAAACTCGACGTTTCGCCCACAAGCGTGTGGCGGGCGAAACGTCGAGTTTCATTATTTTAACCAACAACATGACACAGTTCAAACCCGGAACACGTTTAGTTTCAACTGACTCTGGCCGTGGAAGCCTACGTTTTTGACTGTTGTTCTCATTTACAAACAGGGATGCACCCAATCAGTTGACAACTACCGCCCAGTATCACTGATTTCCTGTTTTTCGAAAGTCATTGAAGATATTGTGTGTGATAACCTTGAAGCATTTTTAAATATATATATAATATTTTGCGAGACTTTTCATATCGTTTTATTAAGATGAGGAGTGTAGAGACTGCATTGGACTGAATTGGTCCCAAACTGGTACCACTTGGATTGTTTGTTGGTCTCTCCAAGGCGCTTGACTGTGTTAATCACCAGATCTTATTACAGAACTTGGTATCTCCTGGCGTGAGATCAGAGTGTTCATGTGAACGGAGCTACGTCTATTAAATTTAAAACGGATATAGGTGTCTCTCATGGATCGGTATCAGGCTCGAGATTGTTGCTTATCTACATTAACGGCTTTGCTGGTTACATTCAAAAAGAAGATGTTATAATAGTAAATTATGCGGATGACACCAACATTTTAATTACAGCAAAACAGAATCTGACGCAATAAAAATTACTTGTATATATCACATAATATTGTCCGTTTAGAAAGTATCCAGAATTTATTATTTTTCTTAATTTTAATATATTTCTTTTTTGTTACATCCTAAGACAAAAGTAATCCATCAAGTAGGTTGTGCCGACTGAAGGCCATGGCAAAAATTATATAACAACACCAGCTGTCAAATATTGTTGATTATCAACAGGCTTAATATTTGTGAAATAATGTCGCAAGTAGAAAGAAGAAAGTTTGTGGAATATTTGTATAGAAAAGGTGTTCAAAACGTTAAAAAATTAGTGCAATTGATTGAACTCGGAAAAAGTGCAGCATATGAGACAATAAAGAGGATAAAAAATTGGAGAGATATGAGCCATGGACCAGTTTCTAAAAGACCGCGTAAGATTAGCGGAAACAATCTAAACGCTTTAGTGACTTTAGGACGACAAAACCCGCGCCTAGGGTTTTGAAAACTGCCCAACAGATTTGGAGATCAACGTCAAATACGAGTGTGTCCAGAAACTGTCCGCATTTCACTAAGAAGACAAGGTTACTTATCAAGGAAACCAAAAAAAAATCCCTGCAATGACACCTCTACAAAAACAACGAAGAATAGATAGTTGCCAACGATTTCGAGACGACAATTTTAGTGATGTTTTTATCTGACGAAAATTGTTTTCAGCTTGGTGCAAATCATTTAAAAATCCTATCAAGAGAAAATGTTACCATTCAAATTTCCAAATTTCCCGCAAAAATAATGGTTTGGGCAGCAATCTCTCATCGTAGTGCTACACCTTTCTGTATAATTGATGGCACCGTTAATAGTGCAAATTCTTGATGGCTTTCTTCTTGAAACGGCTTGTGCTTTATATCCCGAAGGGTGGCGTTTTCAACAGGATAATGTAAGATGCCATACTTCTGCCTACACTAAAGCTTTGATGCTAGAACAAAATTTGGCAACAATTCCGTGGCCAGCAGTTTCCCCAGATCTTAGTCCCATCGAAAACATATGGGGACTAATGAAAATTGAAGTAGAACGAGCAGCACCACGAAATAAAGACGATTTGATTCGGTCAGTTTTACAAGTCTGGACCACTATCAACGAAAAGTACAGCGTTGACCTCGTTTCAGGATTACCTGAACGTTTAGTTAAGTGTTTACAGTTAAATGGAGATTGTATTAGCAAATGAGATGAATTATTTGTTGTGATTTTATTATTCAAGTAATAAAAATATATACCGTAAAATTATAGCTGTTAACAAGTCTTAGCAAGTTACATATTAATACAGAAAAATCCGCTATAGTTAGATTTGGAAATAAGAACAACCCGCATAGTACTACTTTATTACCCAACTAAGTAAAGAGTGTGTTGATGTTCAGATTAGTTGTCAATGAAGCTTTAACATGGATTGATCTTATTGACAATTTATCGAAAACATTTTCGCACATCATCTACACCATTCGCAATTTAAGTAGATATTGTGGTATAGATATTTTAACTGTTTATTTTGCGTGTTTCCAGTCTGTTCTGAGATGTGGTAGGATAGATTGATGGTATGCAGCGAATTCTTATACAGTAGAAGTGCGTGCTGATTTTTACTGTGAGATCCATGCAGGCGGGCTTCTATCGATCTACATCATCATATTATTATTCCATCGATTTATATCTACGAAATGTTTTGCGTGCTGAGAAATAGACAATTTGACAACAAACACAAGAAGTAATCAACTTACACTATTTACCCGACCAACATGTATCAAAAGGCCGTGCCATATAATGCATGTAAACTTACAACAGGAGTATAAGAGTGCTTCACATCAGGCACTCAGAAATAGAATAAAAGGGTTTTTATTAAAACGGACAATATACAGTATGGGCTCTCTGTCGCCCATTGTAAATTTTGATTGCTGCTATGATTACTTTTACTATATTTTAATATGTTTTTGTACTTATATTATTTTATTTTTCAGAATTTTAATTGTACAGATATCCGTTGTATTTGTCCACCATTTTATTAGTTTGTTTCACGTAAACTACTTTTTGACATTCTTCCATTAGTGGATGAGCTTTTAGAATAAATTATATAATTATTATTATTTAAGCAAATTTGTTGTAAATTTGGATCACATAAAGGGTGATTCAGAAGAAAAAGCAAGAAAAACAGAGAAGCAAAAAAGTAAGAGGCTGTGATTTCATATTTGTTGGTATAGCTCAACAACTTTTCTTGATTACATTTTCCTCTATTTCGAAAAATAAGAGCACTACTCGTTTAATGGATGTCAAGTTTCTTTTAAAAGCTTTCAAAAGTTGCTCAAACTTTCTGCTTTACTACAATTTTATAAAACTTAATAACAAAGACAATCCCATATTGTACGTGCTTTTTGTCACGTTGTGGAATCTTGAATTTCAGAGCAATTCTTCCTTCTTTTGGAATCGTTCGAAAACGCACAAGAAGCAGTAAAATACTTCCAATCAGCTAAATCGTATATAAATCTACGGAAATTATATATTTTTCGGGTCGAGTGCCTCAACAAACGAACAATTGTGGAAAAAATCGGTATTTGATAGAATTTTTTAATGGAATAATGTATTCAAAACGATCGAAATATAATTTAATTTATGAAGGAAACGTTTTAATGAAATGTGCTCTTTAAAAAGATAATAAGGAATATTTAACTGCTATTTTTGTATTTATTATTTACATTACTTCTCTCCTTAAAGCTCTCTTTTACGAGTAATAAATGAATTTTCATCTATTTAGTAACGTTCTCTCTTTATGAGCATAATCTCGAGTGACTTACAAAATCCAAATGTTCTAAGAGATGGCGATTAGAAATCTTTAAAAAACTCAAAATACCTGGTCATTTTGAATGTATTGCGCACAGTTCATTCGATGGCATACATAATATGGTAACTCTGTATAATTCGGCGGTTAATCGCGTACATCCCTTGACCATGTTAATCGACATTGTGCTGTATATGTAGGTAGATCGGCTTATTAATTTGTTTCGCATCAGTGGCAACATTTGTGGGAATATCACAAGGTACAGTTCATTAGATAATAAATTATCCGCATCTGTGGCTAATATTGCCGTTGCTGCTTGATGATCTATCCGCTTGATAAGAAAACTATGTAGAAGCAGAGTTTAACTAATACACATGACCATTATAAAGAGGTACCGATTATTGAACACACGTTATACACTTGGCAGCCCTCCAAAGTTCCTAAAGTGGTCATCCCTGCGAGCTCTACGCAGAAACAACTTCCTCTTCCCAGTTAAACGCGTTGGAAATTTCACATACTTTTAATTTTTAAATATTTATTACTTAACAATTACTTGATTGAAAGTTATACTTTAGAATGTATATACGACGAATTATCTTCTGTTTTCTTATTTTTTTTTAAGGAGCTATGTTGTTCAGTTTTTCTCGTTAAAATGGTACTGTATACCTTTTTTCATGAATATGTGTTATGGTGAGTATCGTTCAAATTCCAACGAAATTCAGAGATTTTATCGAGAAAACTGTCCTCTCTTAGGGCAACTGCGTATACAAGAAAATGGCGGACAGAGATTGCATATTATGTCTGTAAAAAGAGAATGTACATATTATATTAATATAGGTTTTTCTTCTTATAATTACTTAGTATTTAATTGTGCTGTTAGTAGCTTTTTGTATTCCACTTTTAAATGGCAGTTTCTTTCCACAAAAACCATATAAAATCCTATCAAATTCGTCACTCAAGTTATGTTGGGAAGCTGTACATTTATCCTATTTATCAGATAAAGAAATATTTCCTTTGTAAACATAAAAAATCGGCAAGTATGTACTCTTCACTACATTACGATATTTTCCAGGGAAGGTCTTCCTACATAGAATAAACTTTCTAGTGTTATTGATTTTATGACAAAAAGTTCTTCCTTATTGAAGTTTACGCTTGTCACAGACCTCTCAATAACCTCATTCACTTTTTTCTCGTTTGAATCTGCTTCTGACTGGTGATTTATTTCGCAATACTAAAATTAAGTTAGGTATTTTGTTTGCGTAGCGATGACTTCGCATGACAACAAATAAGAAAGAGTTGGTTTTTGTCTGTAATAAGTAAAGATTTTAATGCTATTCGGTGGTTCCATTTGCTTTTTTATTTTATGGCTAACCTACTTATGGGTAAATTTGAAACTGGCATTAGATTATTTTCGGCGGCTTTTGTATTAGAGATGTCGATGAGATTTTTAACATCTTTGACAATAGCGAATGTTCAATATTTCTCGGAACAACTAAATTCCAAATTCCGCTCTATTAAATTTACCCACAAAGAGAAAGAATGCCACAAGGATTCTTTCTTTGATATTGTTAGTAAATAAGTTATAAATAGACGCATACAAAAAAATAATAGTTGCAAGGGCGCGTTAATAACAAATACGGTTTCTTGGAATTTTGTAGTCCAGCTTTTAACTATACTGACGCTTCGGCAACGAATATTGTGTTGAATATAAAATGCTTCCATTGCAAAAAGGAGGGATCATTTTTATATTTCCGGACAATTTTCAGTTTTTTATTATATTATTTATTTATCACATGCCATGATAACGTGTTTGACAATTTATTAAACAATTGCATAATTATCAGTTCTAATATCTGTTGGTTTATGTTGTCACCTATCAAAATGAACAAACTCGCATATTGCCGTTGTTAGCAAAACAAAGAAAACCTCAAAAAATTATTGTGAAGAAATATTAACTGTATGCGAAGGGTGATTGTCCTTTAAAGTCGACTATTTGTGAGTGTTCAGAATTGTATAAACATGGTCGAAAATCACTGGATGGTGATCCCCGTTTAGATCGTCCTGTTGACGTGATCAGTTCTGATGTTATTGAAGTTGGTACCGGCTAAAGAAGGTTAAAGAAGCGACAATTGGCAGCTTTATTAGGAGCCTCAGAAACCACGGTTTTCACAATTTTCCACGTTTACGTTGGGATAACAAAAGTTAGCAAGATGGGTTACACGAATGTTTTCGCCATTCCAAATGCTCGTTCGGATGGAGACGTGTGAACAACGACTTGTCACCGGAGATGAAACCAGGATCCATCGTTTTGACCATGACCGAAGTCAGAATTGATGCAATGGTACATTAAGGGTCCCGACCCTCCAAAGAAGTTTAAAGTCACTCCTTCTGCAGGAAAAATAATGACAACCATTTTCTTGGAATTGTCAAGAAATGTTGATCATTGATTATCTAAACAAGATAGTATTATGCAAGCTTAATGTATCGCTTCAGAGATTCCATTAGAGTGAAAAAGGATGAAAAACTGACGCAAGGTGTCCTCTTACTCACGATAATTCAGCAGTCCACAAATCAAGACATTCAAAAGTAATTGTTCTTAAATGTAGCTTCATAGAAGTTGATCATTCACCTTATAATTCAGATCTAGCTCCCTGTGACTGACTCCCTGAAATAAAATTTATGGACGATAACGAACTTATAGCGGATAGAAGTGTTATTGAAACGGCGCAACGCTCGTATCTAAAAGCAAATGGTCTATATTGAAAAAATTTTTATTGTTGCTTTCATGTGTTTTATTTCATGTTTAGTCCGGGAATATAAAAATTACTCCTGGCATCGTTAGTGTATTAAAATTCTTAATTTTTCCTGCTTTTCCAAATTTCCTGCTTAAAATTAGGTAACCCTGACTATACGTGGCCTTCTAATTTACTTCTATATAAAAAAGAGGATAGCAGAGTAAATAAACTCAATTTAAAATTCTTGAGGGGTAAAGTTTCAAGTTTCCCGTTAGACACCAACGTGTATGTACATTTTATGACAAGAGCTTATGAGTAGATAATACACCGCCTACGAAATTACACGCCTCCGTTGTGTAAACAAGTGCGCGTTAATTCAGCTTATAGAATTTCGAAGATTATAATTTGCAACTTGTAACACTACGCGAAAAAGGGTATCAAAAGCGCACGGGTAAAGATTTTGCTGAATCAGAGGAAAAAATATAATTTCCCCCATTATTCGCTGCCATTCATAGGGTTCTCCTCGTTAAAAAACCGTCCACATTTCATTCCAGATAATTAAAAGTTGATCAACAAACTGCGCACACCGAAGCACACAGGCAGAAGTCGCTTAGGAAGATGAGAAGTAGACAGCACAACTCATTTTTAATTAAAACTGTAACGAGCAACTTTTAACTCGGGCGGTTTTCTGCGTGCGTATTCGCATGCACATTACGATGCGAAGTATTAAGAAGATGGACTTAAAAAATACACGCAAATATGGAATTTTATTCAAAACGAAACGTCGAAATGCAATAATTTTATTTGTAAGATTTTGTTTTTAAAGTTGTATAAATCCCAAAATTCAAGAGAGTATTAAGAGATACGTAATTTCTTGAATTTTCAAGCTTATTGAAGGTTCGAAGGGAGATACAACATGGAAATAGTATGACGAGGTATACGATCTCCTTCAACGTAACTGATACCTTCCACAAAGGTACACTGACGAGCTGTAAACGGCGAAATACGCGTCTGTGCATGGCGGATGCATGCTCGGTAAACAGCGTCGTTTGAATCTGATGGCTCGCTCAAAATTTTAATATGTTTTCTTGTTTTGATCTTTGTTGATCTTTATAAACTAATATGTGTCAAATTCCCTCACAAATAGTTTGATATTATCCCGATGCCTGTAACAAGAAATATCGAAAGTACTAATGAGCTTAGACCTACAGGCTCTGGCTAAAGCCTTTGAAGCATGCATTAAGAGTTAACTTGGAGTATCGAACTAAAAAGACTTTTTATCTCGCTTTCAATCAAGATTGAGGACTGGTTGCAGCAACGTTTGGCATATAAGTGGATGATGTGTGCCAGTGACAAATATAAGGCTACAGCTCTGGGCTTTCTGGATTTTATAAGGCGTTTTGGTTTTTACTCAGACATCTTTTTGCAATATTGTTGATTTAGTTCTACTTAACTAGTGACTTTCAACGTGCTGTACTAAAATCCAAATGCTCACCCGAAATACTTATAATTAGTCTTCTACCTCTCATCATTTATGTGTTGATGTTAAGCATATATATATTTTTTATGCTAGAAGATCTGATATATCCTCAAAGTAATTAACGGATTTGCAATTTTTTGGAACAATTCTAACCTCAAATTAATTCTACTAAGACCCAGTCAATTATTTTTGGCTTTAAGCATACACGTGAACTTATTAAGTCAAATACAAAAATTGAAATCATTAAGCAAAGCCTTCCTCCTAGTGAAACTAGAAAATCTTGATATTCTTCTGGATAGCTCCCTGAACTTCGACTTAAACACTTCACCTTTAATTTAGTACTCCTCAATTGTGCTTAAATCTTTATTTATTAATCAGTGGGCTCCCTATGTCATAAATTAAATTATCTTAAAAATATAGGAGGTGTTCAATTTAAAAAATGGAAAAAATATTGCCTTTCACAATGTTTTTTTTCTTTTGTTAGATGAATGTTAATTGGCATTAAAAGCGATACTAAATTGTTAATTTAATCGATATTGTAGTATTCATAACAACAGAGATAGTATTATGTATTTGTATGTGATAATATGTAGAATATTTTCTATGTTCGAATAAAAATAATTTAAATTGTTATCGGCGGTCACTTAAGTTAATTATTCTTGTTTCTGAAATACATATATTTACATGCATTACAACAAAATTGAAATTTTTCATTTTACTTAATATTAAATTTGTTTTTTTCTCGAGTTTTAAGGTCTTATATAAGGGGAAAGAAAAGGAACATTCTTTCCTTTGGTTTCACTTCATTTGATTACGTTTCGTTGTACGTATTGTCGACCTCTTCAGGCATTCTTTCAGTGTAATATTTTCCTTTTCTCTCTCACTCCCTTCCATTTTTATTTGAAATGTTCTTTATTATCTTTTCTTATGTAATAAATTTTACTTTCCTACTCAACAATTACATCGCAATAATTTTTCGGCTGAGACATTTATGTCGTATCTGTCGTTAAATACACTTGTTGGTTGCTTACTTTTACAACTAATTTAATATTTTAAAATAATGAACAAACCTGAAAAAAAAAGGAATTTATCGAAAAATTATTGTGATGTAATTGTTGAATAACAAAGTAAATTGAAAAAGTAAGAAACAATATTTCGATTAAAAATCAGTAAAGTCCCAGGGAAAGAGAGAAAATTATAGTGATTACATAAAAGGGCAGAGAGAAATTGAAAGAATGACCTTAAAATCCAAACAAAACTCGCGAAAATTAGAAACGCAAGGTGAAATTAAAAAATAAAAAAAAAATTATCAATTCGCACGAGCTGCATTATTTGTCTCTCCGAACTCTAAATGTAATCTTAATATAATTAATCAAAAGCTTTTTGTGGTCATTAATTACTAATTAATTTAAATTAAGGAGGAAAAGGAAACAAAAAATAACAAGCAGGGTTTTTCAATGGCGGTCAATCAAAACTGTAAGGGAGACGTTGTAAAAGCAACAGGTTTCTACTGCAATTAAACATCTTTAGCGGACGGTATATGTACATAATGTTTAGTCTAAGTACGTAGTTCATTCTCAATTGGTATCTATACTTGCGTATAAAATTTTAGTAAGTACCCTTGTCCGGATTCCAATACATTAATGTCCTCTCCGTTGTCTTATTCCTAGGTGCGTAGATTGTGGAAATGTGTCCCCTGACACCAGCGGTCCGTGTCAACGCGTCAGCTGAAACGCAACCGCCTACCACCATTACTAAATATCAAGATTTACAAGGCTATTTGCTTGTCGTACGTCACAGTGTACCCTATACAATGCCTTTCTGTAGGCACAACGCATAGCTATTACCAGAATTCAGGGTATTCGGTAAAGGTCGTTCATTCAGATTACTATTGGTGACATTGCGTTGGTAGTAGGGCAAATAATTAGCATTTCTTAACCGATGATTGTATGAACTATATACTACAAAACATAAAAAAAATACTTAGGAAATTGTTTATTAGTTTATTTTGAAAGTTTACAAACAAAAAAAAGCATTCTGGTCTATTTGTTCTATACTAAAATCATGTCTGATAATACATAATAATAATATCGAATCGAAATATAGTAAACTGATAGCATACTTAAAACAAGAAACAAAATACTTTCTCCTTAAAAAATCAGCACTTTTAAGTGATGAGCAAATTGCTAAAATTATTGTGGAAGCCGCTGATTCTACTTTCCCACTATTGAAGGTACCTCAAATTGTTTCCGCATATTTGAAATTTTTCCAATACTGTGTCTATAGGCTGGTGCGTGTCAACGTGAAGAACTCTGCAAATGTCCATTGCAGATGTTGAATTGAAAAGTAATTTAATTATTGTTACAATTCTACAAACAAAAACAAACAGCAGTCGTACCTTTAAATTTTTTAAGCCAGAATGGATTGTATCAATTCAGCAATATGTAAACTTAAGACCAAAGAATGTACAATAGCCATTCTTTTTAACTTGTCCCAATGGCAAATTATTGCTTCACCTGTTGGTCTAAATACATTTGGTAAAATTCCAATACGAATAGCTGAGCATCTTCATCTAGATAGCGCAATTAACTACAGGTCATTGCTGGGAAATCAAAGAGGTAATATGCTTTCAATTAAAAGACACTTTGGATGGAAATCATTTACCGCGGCAGGACATGTGGAAGATTCACTCCATGGTAAAATTGAATTGGCTAAGAAGAAATTGATTATTATCCCTAAACATGAACGAACAATCACGCGATTTCCTTTGTGATTAATCGTTAGCGGATGCAGCACCCACCTCGCCGATACTCGATTTTTCATGAAGGATGTTCATTGGAGATGCTTACCACCTTCAACCGATATCATGAACTTTATCGATCATATCGTTCGTGGTCACCTTAATGCAGCAGTCTGGCCGCTCCTCATCAAAATTAAATTCATTAAACCAGAATCTGATGGTGGTCATCGAAGGTGCATGGTCCTTAAAAACTGCATTCAACTTCCTTTTGCATGTTTTTTCTATAAAAAAAAAATCGAATCACTGGTCTGGTTCTTCTTCTAGGATACCACAAATACATAAACCTGCTCACTTTCAACAGCTCTCAAAACAACACCACTCGAACCACTCCGAAATTTTAAGTCGGTAGTACAAATTTTGATACAAAGCGCCATCTGTCTCTAAACACAGATACTTCCCAGGTTATCCTCGTATATGAAATTTAACATTTATCGTCATTATCATATTTTCTGTTTTCATATATGTTACGGAAATAAAAATCGTTTATTATTGTAAATGTGCTATATACAGAGTATTTCACGAAACTCGTTAGTTAGAAGCTTTAATGATGTTATTATGAATGGAACTTTGAAATTTTGGAATAGGTAGTTATAGCATCGGACCTATTCATTTAAAGTATTTTCGCCTAATATTTATCTACTTAATCGATTGTACACATCCAGTATAAATTTACCATTAAAGTAAACTGTTTTCGAGGTATTCATCATCTTGTTGAAATTTTAGCGTTTGTACCGCTCTCGTTGAAATTAAACATTTGACAATGTTATGAAGATTAAGGTATTTACTTGTGCGGAATGAAATGTAACCATAACCATAAGGTGTGATGCGCATGACCTTCCATTTCGTTCCACAAAAGTGAATGCCTTAATCTTCATGATATTGTCAAATATTAAATATCAACAAGAGCGGTGTAAAACAGATAACTTTAGGGATAAGGCGCCCTAATACAAATTATTTGCATGCGATGTATCCAATTGATGATGTTGTATTGTATTTAAAATAAGTTGATAACCATTTCCGGTTCCACCGGAAGTGTTTACGTCCACCGTACAATTAGTGTGTCGTTTGCTAATTGACATCGTTATAATAATAATCAGGTCTTTAAACGACGTGTTAGAGTAACTTCTTCTTTCAACAACTATTACCGAAATATAAGCTCATAAGACTGAGTACAGTCACATGCGTCATAGTACTAGGTTCATCTCAAATCAAGTTAAGTATCTCACAAGTTGCTCACGTGTAAAGATGGTATCATGGCAAGGTAGGATGGTAAAATATAAAAAAAAAGGTGCACAGGCACATATAGCTTATTAAATAAGCTTGATCTAAGATGTAAAGCTGCAGCAGTGAATTGAACGTAAACAAGTATAAAAATAAAGAAATTCGGCGATATGCCCTCAAAAAATTTATCATATTGAATTACTGCGTAGGCTTTTACATTCTTATTAAAGTACTGCATTAGTTACAAGTAACCACCTATGGTTACAGTAATTTTACACAAAGACAGTGAACTTTACCTAACAATGCCAATCTAAATGTCAATTCACATCCGTTTTGCAAGGTATACCTAGTCAAAACGGCTTATTAGTAAGTCTTAAGTACGTCTTAAGATATTTAGATTTAATTATGTACTTTTTACTCTCGATGCTTTTATCTTCACTTTTTATATTACAGGTACTTCTAACAACAGTACTGATATGCATTACGCTCCTTTACGCTCTTATCTTGCTTATCTATAATGCTTACTTCCTTTTGTCTACTATCTATCTGCTTTATACTAACTTTTTCTTTTTTCTATTTACGCAGAAATGGCGAGAAAACTTTACTTATCACAAAGGCTAGATCGGCGGAACAATCTGTCATCTGGAGGTATGGGATGTTAATGTGTGTTTTGTGTGTCGCCGTGTTCTTGTGTTATTGCACGAATTGGATTATGTAAAGTTTTAAAGAGTTTTATAACTGCTTTCCAGCAAAATTGAAAGTAGTGCGAGCCATCAAAAGGATCAAAAAGAAACTTTTGTATATGCAAATTATGTCGGATATATAAAACAGTTTCTAGCGCTGTGCTCTGGTTGAATGTACAGATTCATTTGTTGACAATGACAATTCCATTTATAATCTACTTGATACAAGAATTAATCACATCAAAAAGTCATTTCAATTAATGCACTTGTACGTACAAATATGTGTAGCTTTTCTGTGTATCGCTTCATTTATGCATATTGGTTATGAAATGATTCTTAGCTGTTGCATGTACGTGTATTATCTTGTTATTGTTTATCTTTTTTAAGTTAATGACGTAAGTTTTTGTTTTCGTGTTTGAAATATTTATTGTTGGTACTTAATTGTTATTTAGGGTTACTTTACAGTCTATTTGACAAAATTATTTATAAAGCAAAATATTTATTTACAAGATATAGCCACGGTAGCATTTTTAAATGGCCAATTTTCCAAAATACAATGCAGGGTAAAGTACTCAACTTTACCCTGCACTACGTACCGATCCTTAACAAATACCAAAGTTGTCTTTTTAGTTGTGCATATAGCCTTAACAACAACCAGTGGATCGACTTAGAGTACTTTATTGTTCTTCTTAAGCTACACAAAGATTAATCATTCTTCTAAATTAACTGTTAATACCAGTCATCAGTTGTAACAGTTTAAAATTGCCATCTCAAAGGCATCGGCCGCTTTTTCCGGCGATTGCAACCGTTGACCACGCAGCCCATTTATGGTTCTAGAGGACGTAAAAAAATCGATGGGACTTAGGGTAGAACTACGGAGGATCAGCGAATAACTTGATGTTTTGCTGCTCTCAAAACATAATCGTCTTTTGAATGTGAACGTGCATTATCGTGGTGGAGGATGATTTGTTGTGGGTTGGTTTTTAGGAGCATGATAATTACTTCTGGCAAATAACCGGTTGTATATTAATCGGAATTAACAGTTCTTTGATCTTTTAAAAGATTTTTTTTCGACACACTTAATAACTTTTGTTGGCTCTTCTTCATCTTAAAACACTTATATTTGGCTTGGGGGTCATAGTAATAAATCCATCGTTCGTCACCACTCATGATATTATAACTTTGAACTCCCTTTGTTGAACCGGCCTAAAATTTTTCGACATAAATTAACACTCACCGTCTTTGGTTTCTCAGTTAGAAGATGTGGGATCCAACTAGCTTCCTGAAAACCAAAAAAAAATTGGTGGCGACCAGAAAAAAGCGGAAATGTCATACACTGGTTGGTTTTTCGGAACGTAACATTTTAACAAGTACATTACATACCTAAAAACAATTCCAATCCTCCTATGCCTTAATGATTATAATCATAAAATAGTTTATACATAAGGTGAGGATAGGTGCCTCGTCCATTAAGCCCCAAACGCATCAAGATAGCCTTAAACGTGATAATTTTTCTTAACATTTAATAATTAATAATTAACAAGAAACAGAGACACTCTCGACTTCACGATCAAAAACTGTTTTCCAGCAAAAACAAAAACAAAAACAAAAACTGACATTTTACATAGTCCTATAAAGTCTACAAACCAGCCAAGTTTAATTAAACTCTGGATATGCGGGTTACTTTTCTTGTAAGCTAGTAACAGACAGTTTTTAAAGCAGGTGTATTGCAGATTCACTTATACGTTTGAAGCTGTTCTTTTTCAGATTCATTCCCTTTTATGCATACTAAAATGCTGTTAGCGTTTTTTATTCTTCACTATATAATGCTTTTGGCATCTGTGCGCTTTGTCATAGGCATATTGTGTTTATAAATGCAGTCACCTTTGTGTGATGTTCTTTTGCGTATACACCGCTTGCCTACGGTATTTAATGACGACGAAATAAAAAGAGAATCAAGTGGGTGCCAACGTTTCCTCGGGGAACGTTTGGTGGAAAGTATAGAGAAAGCATCGTGGAAAGAACAGATGAAAAGTTCTTTTGCATGCCGTTTTGGTGCTTCGTTGTTTTTATGGCGGGTTAGTTTTACTTTACGGTTGATGATTTACGTAAATCCTGTATGTTTTTCTTTTACATGTGTAAATCTCAGACTACATACACGCATAAATTTGTTTCAACCTGTTCAACGCAGTTTGAATTCTATAATATGTATGTTGTACAAATATGCCATGCTATGTTCTCGCATTTCACTTTCCATCGATATTTTTGAATCTATTGTTTTTATTATTCATATCTACCAAGTGTTAATCGTGCTGAGTTATTATTAATCGATATTAGTAGCTTTCTATTTAATGAATTTTAGAATTGTTAATGTGACACCGTTATGAAAAAGACAATATATCCAATCAAATATATATTCACTTCCCATCAAAGAGTGTTAAGAACCACGATAAAAAAGATTGTCGTTAAACGTTACTGGAGGAATTATATTAATAGCAAAAATAATGAAAGATATACCATATTTAAACTTTTTTTGTAGACACATTGTTTGGCCAAAAACTTCTATGGAATTATTACATTAATCAAAATATATAGAAAATTATAATCGAATGAATTAGTCAATTGTTAATTGTTTAACCAGCTGCAATTATCACGCAGTTGACTCACCTAAAGTACCTATATATTTTCACACATCTATTGCGTCTAGTTATAGTGGAAGTTGATACCAACTCACCTATTTTTATGTTAGAAAAAGAAAGCACATTCAAGTTAGCAAGTGAGAAGAAAAAGGAGTTCCTTAAGATTTAACATTCGGTCCCTGCTCTTTTTGATACACGTAAATTAGCTTTTATGATATAAAATTCTGGACGGCGCAACTGCAGTTATGAGGACAGAAAGTCATTTGGTTGAGAAAACAATTCGTTTCCTTCTTTTACCTTTAGTACTTTTATTTGGCCTTGCAGAAAAAAACCTGAAAATAGGTTCTATGTGACTGTCATTAACTTTCTTAGTTGTTATCAGCGCCATATTGGATTTTGACATCGTCAGGAAGAGCTTTTTGCTGATTTCAAACATGTACCAATAATAATTTTGTTAATGTTTTCGATGTTATGCTTTAATTGTCGGTCGAACAATACATTTTAAGATTAAATAAGGTAAGGTATCCATGAAACCTTAAACTGTCATACATTTGAATAGTAGTATTGTATACCAACGAAGAGAAACGAAATACGTTGAGAATGTTTAATTATTCGAGCCGAAATACAACAATAGCAGGTACAAGGTATTTAGAATTGCATTTAGAACAACAGCTATATCGTACCAATTTTCTAGATCTTGGTGGAAACTTGGTTGAGAATGGATCGTTTACCGAGCCACGTAACTTTTACGTTAACAGAAATTTGAATTGAAATCAACAGGATAATTTACAGATGGTAAACTTAAGGTGTGCTTTTAAAAGTAAAATAACAAAAGTTGAATATAGAAATTAAAAAGTTTCGAGAGGAGGCGAGAAATGTCCACGCATGAAATTTTAAAAATTAAACAGCTCTCAATCCGTTTTGCGAAAGATTTTATACTAGAGCTGTTACCTGGATTCGGATAATTTACTATCCGGCTATCCGGATCTTGGTGCTATCCGGATCTAGTGTCTAAAACCCCGAATCCGGATCCGCTATTCGAAACATCTGATCCAGATCCGTCATCCGAAACCTTAGATGTGGATCCGTTATCCGATAACTCGGATCCAGATACGCTATCAGAAATCAAGAATTCAAGATTTATCGAATAAAGATTCGATCGAATCCATTGTCCGATAACGTGATCCAGCCTCGTTCTCTGACAACTTTTTCGAGCAAATATCTTAAATAGGTAGAGTAATTATCAAACAATATAACTGTATTAATCACCAGATTTATTGAACATTTATGAGAAATTCAAAGTAAAGTTGAATTGTGCGTGTGGGAAGCCAGCATTTCTCTGAATGCACAGATTTTAAAAATTATTGTACTTTTCCTCCATATAACACAAAATAGATGATTTCTTTATTAAACACACAACATGTTGCAAATCCGGATCTAGGAATCAGATAATCCGAGAATCAGATAGTGGATCCGGGTTCAGAGAATCGGATAGTAGATCCGGATCCCGGTATCGAATAGTGCATACGGGTTTCAATTTTTTCGAATATCTACAACACTATTTTATACACATTGTATAAAATAGCTATTGTACAGCCTTGTAATGAATAAGATATTGAAAGCTGTACACACACATGCTCAAATCAACTTACAAATTAGACAAATCATGACGACGTCATACCTATAAAATAGGGAATGAAAACAATATATTTTGTATGAACTAATGCTTTTTATAAAAATCAAATTGACATGTTTCAGCGCTTTTCAAAAAATCGCTTGATAGCAGAACTATTAATATGTATATTCATTCAATCCATACATCATACATTTAACAGATTTTAGTTAGAATTATCTCCAACTTTGTCATGCATAAATTCAAAAGAGACCATAATACAAACCGTATTCTTCAATCCGAAAACAAGATAAAAGCGACTTGAAATCTAGCTAATGATCATTGTGAAAAGCAAACAGAAACATGTGGAGATTAACAAGTTCCTATATTAATTAAACCCAATACTCACAGCGATGGTGGCAAGGAGTGCGTCTGTTGAAATGATAGATCTATATTTTTGTACGGGACCGAACCAGCAGAAATTTTTAATTTAATAATTTCATTGAACGATAGTTGTGGAGCCGGATGCACTACCAACAAAATTAATCAAAACCTACGCTGATATTCTAGTCACACCATTAGCCATGTTAACAAATCTCTGCTTCCAAGCTAGTATATTTCCTGACAACCTCAAAACACCTACGATATAAAGGGGAGAGGAACATCGAATTGCAAAAATAGTAGAAAAGGCACTTCTAGTACGACTAATAAAATTCGATGAAACTTGCAACATAATAGCACCATTATAAGTCGCTTATATCTACTATCAGAGCTACTTATACGTCTGTGAGCAAAATAAAACAAGCAATATCCGAAAAATGGCAACAGCAGGTGTAGTTTTAGATCTTGTAAAAGTCTTCGATAGTGTAGATCATGGAACTAATAGGTTTTAGAGGAATTGTTTATAATTCAATAAAGTCGTACCTTGCAATGTGTTATGTATAACAAGCACAAATGGTTACCTACTACAGTCTCAGTAGCTAAAGGCTGAAAGACGCGTAGGGCAAGGCTCGATATTACATTTCTGTTCTTAATTCACACACAAATGAGTTACCAAGAGTTACATCGGCAATAATTTCTAAAGTAAACGACAACGAGCTTCAAGATTAAATCGTCAGAATTATGACGACAATGGATAATTAGTTTGGCTAAAAAAACCTACAACTATATGTGAACATAACAAATATAATCAGATTTGCCTTGCGACAGGGTGACATTCTATAAGGATCAACAACGCTGTGCTTATATTTTAAATGTGTCTTAGTTTATTAAAATTACATTTTGCAACAAAGTTGTTATTTATGCTTAAAAGTTTTATATTGGCCAAATCAAATGTGTTTGTTGTTGTCCAATTAAAAAACTTAGAGGAGGAGGGAAATTGAATTGAAATAACTTCAAAACGCATCAACGTAAATAAGTAAGTGATACATGGTTGTCAGCGAAAAACAACGAACGTCAATATCTGATTAAAAATATGGTTAGCCATTTTAAAAACAATTTTTTTTCACTGGCCAATGTGTGGATCACCCTGTATTAATATTATAAGATGCACCTTTAGGCACATTTCCTACCCTAGATTCTTTCCAAAAAAACAGTCTTTTATCTATTCAAATAACCGTATTGGTTGTGCAACAAAATCTGGGACACCTATATGTGATCTATATGCACGCATACACATTATACAAATTGAAATGTGTAAGTTCGTTAAATAAAAGTTACTATTGGTGTAGGCGCAGAGACCTGTGTGAAGCTGAAGGATCCAGGATGTAGCGAAAGAAACAATCGATAGTCGCAAGCCCTGGTTGGACGGTATGCGCAATGCGCATGTTTATGAGTTTTTCAATTTTTTACTATTATTTGTTACACGTATATAATGAAATTTTCCTATTTCTAAGGGCTACTGTAGTTAGATTTCTATAATTGCCTACTTTTTTATATTCTTCGTTCTTTTCAATTTATATATAAACGTGTATCCGTTCTCTCTCTTGCATGCATGCATTTCTCACATATTTACATCGCTTTTGACTCTTTTATTATAATTGTTTTGTGTTTTTATTGCATTCGTATTTTAATTATATGAAAACTAACTAAGGAACTTCGTCATTTGAAGTTCTTGTTTTGTATTTAAACCGGTATTTAATATAAATATATAGTCAAATCCAGTCTATATTTGCTGAAATTTTTTTCCCTCAAAAATTTTCTGGTATTGCTTTCCATGGAACATTTAGTGTCAAATAAATCGAAATAAGTTTGATTTTATAAATAAAGCTCCGATATATGAAAAATTGGTTTAATGGGATCTCTATATTTCATTTTCTAACACTTGCATTAGGTTTCATGGATTTCGTTAAAAGCGGAGCTTGGTAAAGCACTTTAGTAGAGTGCTTGAAATACCAAGTACCAAGCATTGAGCCGGAGTGGTTTAAGATAACAAGTACCAGAAACTTTCATTCATAAAAGTACTTGAATTGCCAAATACAATATTTAAAAAGGTTAGGCATTAAGTATCAAATACTCACAATAGATGGCTAGGATATCCACACCTTTTATCTGATCCTCTTCTATCTTTCAATGTACAGGATTGAGAGTTATGTTTCGCTTTTCCTTGCAAAACTTTTTCACCTTTTTTCTGTTCTTAGCAACCTCTACGACACTACACGACTCACATCTGTTATTATTTAAAATCCCAGGCCACTTGATTATCCCAGGTTTTTCTAGGACATGGATTCAAACCTTTTATACTTTGCAGTCCCACCAATTTAGCTGCCTTACTTTCTGCCTTTTGTCCCAATGACTCTACCCCAGTTATTCTCTGATTGGTTCATTTTTTATTTTGTCATGTTTTCATACTTCTAGCACCCTTCTCAAAAGTTTGCACACACTTTCAACATGGATCTATGTCTGACTATTAAGTGCCAAGACTCTCTTCCGTATATCATAACCTTTGTTTTCCTAGTGCATTTGCATTATGTATCGGGTTATTCATCTCCGTGTGCATGTTCCGTTTTTTTCTATCACTGGTCCTAAGTACTTTATGAACTCCATTTTCTCATGGTATCATCTTCAACCGTTTGATGGTGCACATAGCATGAGATTACCGGCATAGATTAGCTCTTTAATTATCACCGGTTATAAACTTTTATATCCTAGCGCTACTCTTTTAGCTTTAGTTTTTACATTTTTGGTTACCTCATCCGTTGATGTAGCTTAATAAGCTTCCTTACCTAACTCCTAATTTTTTGATTACAATGTCTCGGTGTTCAAATTATTAATTACTAGTTCTTTTATATATACATGATATTGTTTTCCTTCTTTTTAGTTTAAATAATTTATTGTATTCTACACAAAACTACAAAATAGAAAGTTTTGTGACGATTGATGAAATTTTAGAACTCGCTCACGAGCTTTAAAGTTGGAAAAAAGTATTTCTTCATATTTTTCTCTTAATATTTCACCATAGCTAAGTTAACTAAGTTGGAATCAAATTGGAAGAACATAAACAAAAATGAGTACCAAACTGTTAGAAAATGACAAATTGAAAGAAATTCTAATCAATGTAAAAGATGACTTAACAAATTTTTGCAACTAACAATTAAACAAACCAATTTACCATAATTGCTCTGGGAACATGTTCTATAGTAAAATTTCGTGATGCAAAGCCAATGGATCATGCTCGTTGAATGTCATGTATAAAAATTTAATTATTCAGAGGCCAGTTTAAATTAACAGCATCAGAAGAGAAAAAATAGCTACTATTTCTGTTTTTGTCATACTTTTTTACGAGAAAGCTTAGATTAAATGTCCCATAGCGCCAAAAGCAGTTTACCAGGATTATTGCTTCTTGCAAAATACGTGTGAATATCGAAATGTTAATATAAAAGTTTCACAAATTACTATTAAGAAAGTGAATAACCATTTGTAGTATTTAGCAGACGAAAGCAATCTATTGCTTTTCATCTTTTGATGAAAATTGGAAATCAAACAGAAAATAAGTGACAGATTAAAACGTTTTATTACCATCGATGAGGAAGATGGAGATGTCTATAATAACAATAATGATGCTGAACCAGATGACGTATCTAGAGATGCAGTTAAACGTATTTTTTTAAAACCTGAAGGAATTGAGGAATTGAGTATTTCATAACGATGATATTTTGAACGGTTTAACATTTCTATGGACTTCTTGTATCTTCCACCAGATACATACAGTTACAATGATAGCTATAATCAAGCATCAAAAGTTCTTCATGAATTAAGGCGATTAAGCAGAAAGTGGTGTGAAGTTATTCGAAGAATATAATAAAATATTGACGAAAGACGAACAGAATAAACAAAACTTATTACAAATTATTTTTCATTACAAAAGAAATATTCAAGTTAGCGTACAACACTTTTTTTAAAGCAAAAAGTGTATGAATAATTTCAATTTAATTTTTTTTTTGTATTTTAAATATATGAAAAATGATTTTTTCTTTAGTTTTGAAAAACAGTTTGATACCATTGTTCGTGAAATATTCGTCGTACAAAAACGTTATACCCCATTTTGGAAAGGTAACATTGCATAGAGTATGTTTATCTTTATGTTAACTTACCTATCTTAAATTTATGGAATTGTTTAAACTGGTATTATTGTTAAATATTAAGAAAACTTATGAGAAAACACTTACTATTCGAATTAGTATGAGGGCTCTGTCCTTTCATATTTATTGTTAAAACGAAGATTGTAAGCCCTTCCTAATCTTGACTGTAAAGTCGGACCCTTTTGAAATTCCTCGTTGGGCCCATTTAAACGCAATTTATCAAATGCAATTATTTTTTGCATTCCATTAGAAAGGCGAATCAGAATATTAGCATGTTGTACTTCTACCTCTGCGTGAAAGTCATCTTTCTGTGTTATTAGGCTTAGTAGTAAATCCCAAACTAATCAGAGCGGCCAGAACTAATCAAATAGCGCGATATCAGTTAGATTTTAGTTGTGGATTTCTCTCTACCAATCAAATTACGTCTGAGTAATTTGTGATTGCTATGCGAACAATCCCACATACAGACATATTCTTCATTCTTATAGGCAATTCTCTGTTGGAAAAAGAATCATCAGATTTTCTCAGACAGCAGACTTTTGTAGTAAAAGGGAACAAATAACAACTACTTATTTTGATAGTTAAAATGTAATGAAAAAGATTACGCTCGCATAGTCCGTAGAAGCTTACGAGAAAGAATTATTTGATTTGACCTAATGGTCCAGACCCTCTTACAATTTTCTCTATAATATACAGCATACATAATCGTAATATAAATATTTTCACATAGATGACAATTAAACTAAGAATATGTTGTGGCCCTTATGATATTGGTTATATTGTAATATACAAAAATCGACATGAACGATACATCCACAGTGTGTCCACGGATGGAGTTGGCAATAAGTATGATGGGAAAAAAAATGTGTTGGAATTTAATATTTCGGAAACAAGCCCTGCTTGGTTTGAAACTTATTTCTAGTGTGCTTTCGATTTCTTAAAATCAACTAAGCCTTTGCTGTTTAGGAAAAGGTAATTTTGTTTCAGGTAAACTGCTTTCTTGTTCGCAGTACACCAAAGTGTTCAGAATGAAAAATTATGGCGTAGTGTAAATTTTTAAAGTGACCAGCCTACACGCATACAAAAATTGTAGTAATTTTATTATGGTATTACTGGTAATAACATTTCAAATTTACAACGATAAAAATGTTTGTTTACCTGTCTTTTAAGGGACTTTACAGATGTAATAAAAACACTCAAATAAAATGTTTTTTGGATAATTTTTAAGGTGGAAAAATAATTAAAGCATTTTCCTGGAAAAAGTATATAATATTCCTGTAACATTTTAAATACAATATATACATATCAATGTATTTAGTTTCTTTAAATGCGATAGTATTTTGAAAGGCTAGTTTTAGAAAGTTGATTGCTCAGGTCTGATAAACGTACCGAAACATAAATGTTGGCTAATGCGAGGTAAACAATAGGGATAGAAATAAGTATATTACCTAATTGTGCGAATTACACATAGACATCATGAACAATAAGCAACATATATTTTATATAGGTATAAAAACAACGCTTTATTCAGCAAATATATCTCCAGCTAACGATGATCTTGGGAAAACGGGAATATCTTCTTCGTATAATCTTTCCATCGCTAGTTTTCTATAATCTAACTTCACCCGCTTAATACGTCTAGAGTAATTCTATTTAGTAAAAAATAATATTTTCGTTATGTGGAATAATTTCAAAGAATGCAGGATTTATAAACCTGGCACTTAAATAGATAGGACGGGTTAAACATCGAATTACAAACTTTTCTAGAATTTATTAATCGTTTATAACATGTATTTCTTTCTATTAATTTATTTAAATTGCTTAAATTGTGTTATTTTCACGATGGATCTGCAAAAAAATCTCATCCATCTAAATTTTAAGCACTTTAAGCCAGTTTCAGTGAAGTGTTTGTGGTAACGGGTAATAGTGAAGTGTCGACAGTCCGTTTTCTGTTAAGTGCCTGCCGTAGTCGTCCGGATAATAAATTCGAATAATATTCTGCGTTAATTGTAGTACCTTTTGGCAGATAATCCATAAAAATATTGCCGTCGCAATCCCAGAATACAGTAAACATTACCTTTCCAACAGACGGAACTGCACGCGCCTTAAGTGGAGGCCTTCCTTCCGGTTTACGCCATTTTTATTATTATTATCCGCTGCTAAAATTCATCACTGACAATAAGTATCAGACCTATTGAATTTCTGTCCCGGTGCCAACAGTCTTGGCACCCAGCTGGTTGAAACCTTATTTACGTCCAAACAATCATGTAAGATGTTATGAATTTGTCGTGTACCTATTCCTAGGCGTACACTAATTTGACGAATAGTCGTCTTTCAGTAGGTCCTCCACGGCAGTAATGTTTCGTTTGTGAATGTACTCGGGCGACCACTACGTGGCTCGTCTTCTAATGTTCTACCAGTTTTACCAGTAAAACCACCAATCTATCGATATACACTACCTTGAAATTCTTCAGACTCACCAAACACTTCTTGCAGACGTTAATTTCTGAAGTTTTCACACTCTCTTTCCACAAAATGAAAATTATTGCTCTTTGAGATTTAACTGCATCATGGTTACAAAAACAATGCTACGAAAACGCTTCTATATCAGTCGAACACCTGACTTAGACTGAACTATATTGCACGGGATAGCTGCATAAACATATCAAGATTTGTCTATCACCAATAGCATAGCCTGTAGGTTCTGCGTAATTTAATTAAAGCACAATTCCCACAAATTTGGAAACATCCCTCGTATTTACGAATATATAAGAAGTATAGCTGATATTGTAAATAAAAAAATTACATAATATATAAAATACGAAAGCCCGTTACTGTACAAGAATCTGTTCATGGAGAAGTTTTGAAAATTTGATGGTAACAATTTAACATTGAAAACTGTACTTGAAACAAGAAGGTGAAATAGTAAGAGATAAGATTTACAAGTTAGTTGTCATACTATCTAGGTTTCCCTTTTGTCGAAATCCAAGCAAAATATCGACTTCATCTCTTTGTTTTTGATTATAGCAAAAAGCGTAGTGTGCAAGCCTTAGTTATTAAATTTAATGGTATTAAAATGACTAATCCCTGAGATCTATCTGTAAAAATTTGCAAATAAATAGTAAAATGCGTTTAAAAATAAAATAATACATGCTTATTAAATATTATGCCTGAAAAATACATGCTCATTAAATATTATACTAAAATATGTATGCCTGCATAAAGCGAAAGTAAAGTGAAAATAAATGAATTGCAACGTATATAGGCGCTAAATATATAAAATACAAATCATTATTATCTTCATACAAGGGAAGTACACGGATAGAGCAAGAGATTATCTCGCTTCTGTGTCGTTTTTATGTTGGTGGGTATAAAGCAATCTTCAAGGCTCTTGTTTATATGTACTTGGATCAATAAAGTCGTTCGTTCCCGATTGAGATAGCTTCTTAGATGGGATATAATAGAGGAATCGAAAAGATACAACGGCTTATTGTTGTTTTGAGCTTCAATAATGCATTTGCAGCAAAGCTATTACGTACCTTCTCATATATTGATGGGATCGTGAAATTCAATATTTTTGCGATATACGTTATGGAAAGGTTTTTTTTTAGGACTGGGATAGCTATTTTCGCAGAAGGAAAGGTTATAATGTTTGATGCAAAACAATCTTGAAATAGTGAGTGTTGATAATTTTTAGTATATCTATTTTCATTTGAAAGTGAGATTGTTTGCATTTCTAGTTGTACATGCTGGTGGTCCCTTCCCGCAACTTATCTTCAGATTAATTTTATTCTCTTTGTCTTACACATGAAGGTAAGGCTCTTGGAATAATTTGTGATTTTTGACGGGTATTCGATTGCGTCGATTACCAGGTTTTGCACGAGACATTACGCAGTTGCAGTTATGGGATCCGCGGTGTTGCTAAGGGTTGGTTGGTTGCTATTGAGTAGGCATCTGGGCAGTTTCAAAGCAAGAAAGGTACTCTAGCATGGTACTTGGACGGCTCAAGAATAGAAGGTGTTGGAACAGGTGTAGGCATTAATGTACCTAACTAACTAACCACACTCCACACCAACATAGATCTCTTCCTTGAACTTGTGCATCATAAAGTTCCTCGAGATAGGGATTCGAGGCGCAACCATAACTACAGTCCGGCAGTTCTAAAGGCTATCAAAGTCTACTCGTACGAATCTGGTCTGATTCACATATGCATACCCAGTTTAAGTCAATTGGGACAGAAAAACCACGTTACTTTGCGATGGGTCCCAAGCTGTCAAGAGATCGAAGTTGGCTAGAGAAGCAGCGAATATGTCCTTCATCGGTCCTAACCCCTTCTGTGGCCTACAAGAGAGCCACATAAAACAAGTAATTAAAACATGGGAAGACAGTGAAAAGACCTCGTACTGGGAAAATGTTCCAGGACAAAAACAGGCGAAAGCATTCATAACTGGTTCGCTTAAGACAGGGAGCCTTAGGTTACTGGCGGGATTTCTGACAGGTCCCGCAGCTCTAATAATATCAGCTATTCAATCTAGCAAAAGCTAAAGATTAATCTGTCGTCTGTGCCAAGAAGATCTGGAGACGGCAGAACACATTCATCAGTCGTACTCGACAATAACATTTCAGTAAACCATTTCTGACATCTACTGAGTTGAAGGATGAAGATCCTAGAGTAATAATAAGGTTTATTAAGAGCCTTCATCTACCCTAACATATATAAGGGCATTTTGTTACAATAGATCTATCAAAGTCGCAGTGATTAAAGGCATTGGTGCCCTAGCTCAATGATGCTAAAACTAATAATACTAAGGAATGGTTGATTCGTTTCTCCTACAACGTAATCAATGCGTTCCCATTAACAGCAAGGAAAATAATGGACTAGAAGTCACTTCATCTTCCTTTTTGAATAACGATTTT
Organism: Oryctes borbonicus; assembly: GCA_902654985.2. Lineage (NCBI taxonomy): Eukaryota > Metazoa > Arthropoda > Insecta > Coleoptera > Scarabaeidae > Oryctes > Oryctes borbonicus. The sequence continues at coordinate 661,677 of LR736867.1, read as the reverse complement.
GGCATGCCGCAGGATTCAGTTTTGGGACCAATTCTGTTTCTCTTATACGTTAGTGATGTTGATGGTTGATCCTCCGCTAATACACATATTACATTATATACCGGTTTCGAGCAATGCACAGGCCAGCTGAAAGCCATCCATGAGATTGTTAAATAAAATATTGATGTCGGACTAAGTTAGCATGTTTTCTTTAGATATACGCAATTAATTAACTAACTGCTTTATTTAACAATCTTATTACAATTGTAATTTTATGGACGGCTTTCAGTTGAGCTGAGGATGATGCATAGCTTGAAACCGATAGCTATTTATTAAAGAATTTTGTCTCTGATTTGGACCACTTTTTTTCCAATTGATTAAATATTATTTTCATGTGTTGGCGTATCAACTTTTTATTCAATGTTATTAACAAGAAATATATACTAATTTAGAATGAAACAAAATTTGCATCTCAATAATCACGCATGTCGCACAAATTAAGAGGCTTATCCTGACCATAATTGATGTTCTGATAGAATTGCCATCATATTGCAGGGAGAGTCGGGCCAGGAAAGCGAACATATTATTTGTTAATCCTCAATTTAATTATCGATGTTAACAAATTATATTCACAGGGAGTACTCCACCTATCAGGTAATTTAATTATGTATACAATTTGCCTGAAATTTTGTAATAGGATTACAGCCCTTAATCAATTGGGATCCGATATATGAATTGTTTTGATTATTTTATACATGCTACATGTAACTGGTAGAATAATATAAATTGTAGTTTGCTATACTAGTTTGAAAATGGTTTTAAAAGTAGCAAACAGTTTCAGGATATAATCTGCAGCTAATTGAACTAGGTGTATCCTCTTACAGAAAAGTTAACTACGTAAATAATATACTGTTTTCACTTCAATAACAGATATTTTCTTGGTATTTTACGTTAATAATAGTAATAATAATAAGGAAATAGTAATTGAAAATCCGGGTATGCGGTCGGTTTTTGGATGGTTGAATTAAAAATTCAGTTTTATTCAAAACTCAATATTTGGTCTTTTATTCAGAACTTCAAATCTTAAAGCTGAAGCATCATCATTAGGCAAACTAATTGTTTGAAAAATGGTTTACCGATGTGTACCTACTCCGAGTTCTTAAGGGAACACAAACATTTTACTACTAGATTCTTCATGTGGTCACTGTCCTCCGACTTTACAAACCTCTGCACCAGTCGACAAACCAACATTTACTTTTACGATTTCCAAGAAAACGACTGGATTGGCGCAACCGCTGGATGTGTACGGCTTTCGAGTGTGGAAGGAATTCGTCAAGCGGTTCCGATCAATTTTTGCTTGCCAATATTGACCTAAATTTGCATCAACGCGATATGATAATTATCTTTGGTCCACAACTAACTGTCCTCTCCAAGATATCGAAAGCTATTTCTATATTCCTGATACAAGAGCGGTTATGTAGAATGTAGACCTGAGAAACGTATTCATCCAGTGATAAATGCGTTTTCGTTCAATGATGAAGGAGTTTTACCCACATACTCAATATGCCAGTAGTCCGCTTTTATAAGATGTACACGTTGTAATCAATATTTATGTTTCCAACACTTTTTCGAGGTTTTTCACTATCATAACGAAGAGTAAGAATGTATACACGTATTTTTTAAGTTTTTTGTTTCTTTTTTTATGAATAGCTGCCCCCACATCTGCAAAACGATATGAACTTAACCAATATCAATAAACTGATCTTTTACCAATAAATAATTACTTTTCTTTTGTACGCAGCACGAATACTAATAATGATAGTAGTAGAAATGTCTTTCGGGTGATGTCGTGTAGTTAATATTTTACCTGCCGTTTCACTGACCATGCTGTCAGCTTCTTCAGAAGATTTCTAAAGGCTGTCTTTAGAAGCTGACAGGATGGTCAGCGAAACGTCAAGTAAAAAAATATCAACTACACGACATCACCCGAAAGACATTTCTACTATGGATTACGGTCGTGAAAGCCTACACTCAACTAATAATGATAGTACTTTATTTTTAACGAGGAAAATTGAAGTCGTAAGCTGTCGCTACTTTGTGTATACAATGTAATGTCTAAAGTATCAGGCACAATCAGACGAAGTATACGTTTTCTATTGCCTATCTTCCATCGTCTAAAAGTCACTGTAAATAAACAAAGTTTCATCAGAATCTGCGGTTTTCAGTTCGTAAGCTTTCCTTGTAAGTCAGACAGGTGAAATTGGTTACGGTAAAGCGTCCGGGAACGACGGCATGTTGTAGCAAGGATATGTAAGAGTTTATTTTCAGGAGTAGATTTTGATAAATTATTTGCTGAAAGACCTGAAACAAAATTACACAAAATAATTCTTCACACCAATTGGATCGCCCTTGTTAAAAATAGGACATATCGGTGCTGTCGGTGTTTCACCGAATACACATGTGCAGCCTCTAACCAGAAAGGAGGGAATGCCGTCATCATTACCCACCATCAATAACGTCACAATGACATTTGGTTTAAACACCAATTAATTTAATTCGTGATTAAGGTTGTTTAGTCGTGATTAGTGACGTGGAATTTAATTTAATCAGAGATTAACGTGCCAATCCGTGATAAAATATCTAATTCACTTTTTCTAAACCGTGGATTGTCATACATTTATATTTGCGTGCTTTTTACGCACGTAATACGCGCAGATTTAAGTAAACCGATTGAAGCTATGTTATACATAAATCGATTATATACATGCAACAATTACCTATAAACATTAAACTATTGTTTTCAATGTTAAACACATATTTTTTTGAGTTGAAAGATGCCTCAGTTATCGTTGCTTTTGTTTACATCTCTTCGAAACTGAATAGTGCAGATGACATTCCAGAGCATGCTCTCAAACAATAAAACATGTCACCAATTTCCCAACAAAGAATTTACGACCGGGGTCCTTTTTGTTTTCGCTTCATACTCAAAACGGTCGACGAAGAAAAGGCGTACGCAAATATTTTCCGTTTGGTTCCCTTCGATATTGTTTTTGGAATTTGCTCTCACATTGGATTGGAATGTTTATAAATATCGAACGCTGTATGGATTGAACAGGAGTGTATTTTATAACATGTAATCGAATAGGCTTAATAAAGGATCAGAATTCAACCCAGTCGTAATGTATAAATATTTTCCGACTTCCGAACAGACCAACAAAGAAGATTAGTTTATGCTCTTTATTGTTGCAATCACATTTCTGTAAATATGTACAGGATATTTCACGAAACTCGTTAGTTGTAAGTAATGATGTTAATGGAATTCTGATATTTTGGAATAGGTAGTTATGCCATCGGATCTATTAATTTAAAATATTTTCGCTTACGAAACACTTCCAGTTTAACCGGAAGTGGTTACCAACTTTCTTATATTAAATACAATGGTGTACCTTTTGCGAGCTCAATCGATTGTACACACGGGCCGCAACTTACATAAATAGAAACGTGAAACCTCTACGGAGCCCTTGCCATTACTGATAGCCATTTATCTATGAAGGCATTTTAGGAAAATACGGGGTATTGTCAAAAAATTCCCGGGGTTGTGCTGGTGTTCACATTTACGAGTAGGCACGGCATCCGCGTTGTACCTATAACTACTGGTAACAGCTACATCGTCCTGTTAGAAGTGATATCCGTTGAAATATAATCGATGCAATGTCGTTATGTTATTTTATGCAACATAAAATCCATACAAAATGGTAGCAGAAATGATTCAGGTTTTTGTATGGAATTGGTGCTTGGAAGAAATCTACTATGTGTATGAGTGGTTTAAGCTATTCAAAAATGGAGAGGAATCGGTTGAAGAAGAGCATCACAATGGAGACCGCCAACAATTGTGAACATGGACGTGATTGTAAAAGTCCGTGATGTTGTGCGTGAAGACCGCAAGATTATCTTGCATCAGGTTGCAGCGTTGGATATTTTTCACGTTAAATTTAGTCACGACTATATTTTTGACTAAATTTGACAATTATTAATTTAGTCATTAGTCATGAATAAACGTTGTTCGTCAATCCATGAATAATCGTTAGTCACAAGAGATGTTATTCATTGGTCCGTTCTGATTAACGATTATTCGTTATTCATTAGTTATGACTAACCGTTATTCATCGACTGTTAGTCATGACCACTTTAAGGCATACGAAATAAGTTGCACTACTTTAAGAAGCAATTTTCTGACTCAAGATGTATGGTCGATACACATATTCCGCCAGATCTAAATTCAATTGTTGATTAATTACTACTATGAGGAGTGAGTGTTCTTATGGGAAAAAGGTACCGTGGTAACGCTGCGAAATGTCGCTATTTCTTCAACAGCTGCTACCTTAAACGCCCTCGATCATGATGCCTAACATCGTTAACAGAACACATCAGATCTGATCATCTGATGTGTTCTGTTTATATACATCATGGTAAGCCTGTCGGAATATTCACATGTGCGGTTTCCCAAAGCGCTACCAGCGTCGCCATCTCGTGTTTGGCAGTCATGTGAACTGCCCGAGGGATGGTTTGGGGAACAGTACCCGGTTTATGTCGCTGCTTCCTGAACGGCAGGCATACGTTTCTTTGGCACTAGAGGGCGCCAAGAAATGTCGAGTTTGTCGTTTGTGGCATTAACTGTGAGGCAACAGTGATAGAAGGTAGAGATAAAAAATTACTCTCGAAACCACGCTGGTGACGCCGGGTAGGCAGAAACATGCCCGTGTGTTAGTGTAATTTTTTTTCTCTCTTTTTCTTGCGTTTGCCGTGAATTATTCCATTAATACCATGAGGAAGCTAAGCTATCTTAGCATTATTTTTTGGTTTTCCTAACATCGTTGTACATAAAATGCGTTTATAAATTTTTGGTGCCTAATTAGTAATAAAACTTTTCTGCAGTACAGTTAAAGCGAATCTTCATCACATTAACATAAACATAATTGAGTCATTTTATTAGTCTTGCTTTGTAATTTCATCGCATATTAGTCCTTTTCGTAAAATAACTTTCCCCCAGATGTAAACATAACAAGATGGATATACGAATTCACGGAAAATAGGATTCAAAACGTACGCGAACGCGAGGTAAGCCTTTTGGTATTAAGCTCATTGCGTTTCCGTCAACATATTAAAATTTACTATCCCTCTACCGTGAGGATTACAATACAAACGTAATTAATATTAAATTTTAAAAGCAACTGGGCGGAAATGAGCCGTGTTTTAACATTTCAAATAAGACGGACGGTTTAGGTGGCAAATTCGCTGTGGAATTTATAAACGGGTTTGTTTAGTTAACGAATTTACCCATTCACTGGAATACACGTTGAAGGGAACGTATCTTACTATACAGATATGTGCTTTGTGTGTAACTATAGATTGATTTGTTAAATAGAACTTGGTGTGAATGATATTAAAAATTAAATAATTTGGCAAAGTTCATTTATTCTCCGAACAAAGATGAGAATAAAAATAATAATAATAATTACAAATATTTGTAACATCAGAGGATCTACAAAGTAGCACAACTAAGTTTTTTCTTTCATTTTTATGTTCTGCACTACATTCTGAACATTTTTTATTCAAAGTTGATAACTTTGGAAATTTATTATTAAATATTGTGTCGTTATGTACATCCGGTACGACTTCCCTTCTGGAGGGAACTCTAGCCGACTTAACGTCAATTTTACATTTATATTGGAGATGTGCAGCGTTCTATTGGGCTACAGATTGTTCAGGGAAATCGCTCTGATGATACCAAGCTAACTTGATTTGCGGACAAGAATCGCATCAAATGAAACTAATACATACATGATCTTCTCTTTTATACCCTGAGGTGCCGAGTTTTGTTTTCTCTTTGTTATTTCTCATTTTTGGTAAACGTTTTCTACTCCTTCTTGTCTTTTACCGTTTGCTCTTTATTCCTTGCATGGCCTTCCTGTTTCATTGTTTTCCATTATGTTTCTGTTTATCTTTTAGCATTCGTTCTAATAGGATGCCCTAGCCAGTTTATTATTTTTTTCTTTTAGGGTTTCTATTAAATCATTATTCCTTGTCTTGTCTGATGTTTTCAATTCCGTTTATTTTTCTTATGCTCGATATATATTTATTTTTTAATATCCTGTTTTCGCATCCGCATCCGTGTATTAGTGTTGATACATACAGGGTGTCCCAACCTACTAAAGGTGTACAATTGCGCGACTTAATAATAATCGTTTATTCTTTATGCAATAGCATAGAATACGTCAAAAATTAAAAGAAAATAAGAAGCAAACACTTTTAATGTAGAAATAAAATTACCATACACAAATAAGAGTTAAAATTCAACAATACATGGAGCATTAAAAAACTCATTCAAATTATAAAGTGCTTGGTGGATTAAATACTCTCAACTTTTTTTATACGTGACAGTAGGCATCTGCTTTAGTTACCGGGTTAGTTACTGGGGTAAATAATTAAAAACTTTAATACATTGCCAGACGCCTTGACTCTGTATTTTCATCAAAGGGTTTGCGGAGGAAATAGGTGACAGTTAATCTTTCCCTTGGTGTTTCGTTCACGCTCCATTTCATATCGATCGAATAGCTCATTGTACTGGTTCCTAACAAAAACTGCTGGTTCAAGTAAGTATAAGGGTGATAAGGTAACTATATTAATGCCTCTAAATATTAGTTTGCAAGTGTCCATATAGTTTAACTAGAATACTGCCCGAACGCGAACCTTCTGGAGCGCAAAAATCCTATTGATGTCGACAACACCATCCCAGAACAAGATACATGGAAACTTCTACTTGCCGTACAATTTGAAGGATAACTACATCGATGTTCTGTAGAGCATCTAGCATCGATGTCTATTTGCTTTGTTTTCGGCATACTCAATAATCATATTGACAATTTTCACTCTACAATTAACAACTTACTATTTGAGATCAGATTGAGTGACAAAATAAGAATAACGATTCTAAATATAGATCTCTACATCCCTCGCTTCCCCCTATCCTTTAAGCAAACTAAAATAATTTCTAATTTTCTAACTTGTAATATTTGTTGCTTATCGACAGGTTTTATTGTATATCCCTCTGCGTTGGTTTATCACTATCATAAAAGACCTAAGTTAATGGTCTTTAGAATATCAAAAGGATTTTCACAGATTTCTTTTCTGTTATCCTTGTGGTTAACTATCCTCCTAGCGCCGTTCAATAAAATTTAATTTTGTTCGTGTGGAATTAAGGCGTTTGTTTTCGTAAAGCGGTCTTCTGATAGGTATTGTTTAATTGCAGCAAATAAGAGATAATACAATAATTCAGACCAAACAGTGATGTCCTTAATGTTAATAGATGTAAGCTGCGGCGCCTAAATAAGTGTAGAAGTCTTATCTTATACAAATTGTTTGTGAATTGTTTGTGTTTGTGTTTTAATCTACTACGTAGTATTAGGTGAGTGTACACTTCTTAGCACTTTAAATTTACCTACCTCTTAATAGTAACAAACTTCTAATGGATATTGGTACACGTATAAGAATGGGCGTAATGGTTAAAAATTTCGAGCAAAAAATATTTTTTTCGGTTATAATGAATGATGTGTTAGTGATGGGAGATATACTCGAGTTTATTCGTTTCACGAGAAGAGGGTTGTCTTGCTTACCGGTTTCCTCGAGAGTCGACAAAACATGAGTCTCTAGTCGCTTTGAAAATTTAGCCATACAATATGATCATAAAAAAGCATGGTAGGGCCCAGTTTTTCCTTTGAATTATTTTTTATGTTGGTTACAACTACATCTGACAGTTAAATCCAAGATCGAGAACTGGTGCAGTAGATTGCAAATCCGACAGTGCTGCCCTCAAACAAAGTACTTGCAGATTCACCTACCACCTGTGCAAGAACTGAAACCCATTGATGCGTAGTGAGAGTGCAATACTGCAACTGATTTGAAAATCACATGAATGATGATAAAATCTCTAACATATCCTTCTCCTTCTCGGATGAAACTTGGTTCTACCTTAATGGTTTTATTAACAAAAAACTATGCGGCATATGTGGTCTTTCACATTATATAGAAACCATTGCAAAAGGACTGGTGTTTAGATAGCAACTTCATGTAGAAGAATTATTGGTCTATTATTTCTTCGTAATAACTTGTTGCATTTTCTTTAAACCACTTGCATGATGACAAATTAAAATACAGACAAGCAAGACAATGCCACAGTTCATAAAACACCGCAAATAATGAATCTCTTACATGAAAGTTTGGTAACCGTGCAGTAGACTTTCCTCTACGTTCTTGTGATCTACTTTAGATTATTTTATTTTCCACGCCTAAAAACACAGCTTTTTAAAAACACATCGCACACAATATAACATACAGAAGCAATTGAAAATGTTTGATAACGCGATAACGATAACGCCTCAACATCTCGCCAACGCATTTAACATGAAACGACGAGTAAGGATTTGTATCGAAACCGCTTTGATAATTATTTGCAAAATTCTTCTTTTACAGTAGGAAAACTTAGATTACCTCATGCTTTAAATAGGAACTTATTTGCATAATTATTGTCAAATATCTAAGATGATTTGAAGGTTCAATCTTGTGGTTTAAGCGAGAATTATTAAAATTAAATTAGGAATGGGGAATCAAAAAAAACATGCTACTGTGATGATTACGACAGTGGCGTAGCATATAACTAACGTACACTTCTGATAATAAGGGCAAACTATATTTTACCATAATTTAAAGTGCTTTAACACGGGAAGTATGAAGCAAAAACATTAGAAGGTATCATATTTTTGGCCAAGTATTCTCCAGTTACGGTATATGGACCATTATTAACTAAATACCACCGTATATTAAACCTCCTTTAAAAACAAGAAATATTTTGAGAGTTCCAAAAGTAAGCATGACTGTAGTATCTAAATTAGAAACTATAAATAATAATGTATTTTCTATGCATAGGTTAACTTTAACCAGAAAGAGTTTGTATTACACATGTTTGTGACTGCAGAATAAACTACCCTTGGCACTAAAATAATTACAATAGGTGACTCAATATAACAGAAGATTTTATTTTATTTTATTTTTATTCAATATGCAACCGTATCAAACGCAGCAAACAGCTTTTAACCTTTTGATATATATGTATATATTTATTAAATAAACATTATTGTTATTATTCTTATACAAAGGGGAGATCTTGATATCTGTTTATAGTTTAATACAATCAGGTGAAGAGGTTATAGAAAGAAAATAATTCTAAATTATCTACGAATAGTAAAATAGCATCCATTGCTATTTTCTTAAACTATTGTTTTTATGTTAGTGTTTGTACACCAGTCTTATAATACTGTTTACTAATTCAAATGAATTGCCTAGTACTGCGTGTTTATTTACAAGTATCTTATCTGTGTATTGAGCATGTTTTAATACCGATCTTAGCTTTCGCATTTGTTTCTATAATTGTCCTGCTTTCAGTTGAAAACTATGTTATACGGTTCCTATTAACTAACGGTTTTAATAAACAAGTATTTTTAATTAGTTTTTTACTTGCAACATAATGAAAGTTGTTGCATATACGAAGCTGATTGAAATTGTCGCTAAAGAAATAAACGCGGTCGGAAAAAAGTTTTCGATAAAAAAAAACGAGATGTTATCGTTAAGGAGAGTTTAACTGTTTGCGGCGTGTGGTGTAGACAGAAAAATAGCATCGATTTCAACTTCAGCACGCGATGCACCGCCTCACAGTTTTAAAGTGTTCGGTGATTTTATAGTCTGTGCTTGCGATGTTATAACTAATAGTAAGATGTCCGAATGATGTTTTTTATTTACAGGTAAGTGTTAACTGAGACGCTTTTGATGAAAATTTGGAAGAATAAGTTTGATGTCAAGTCAACAGCCAAGGTAATCATTGTAGATTTTATATATTCCATCTTTCTATGATTGAAACGGAAGTTACAAAAGATATTAATTTGTTTACATTCCAAACGTACAGATGGCATATTCAGTTTGAGGTTAATTAACTAATTACATTATTTTTACTCGATCTAGATCGGTGAGAAACAAAATTATACTTCGCAGGATATGGAAATTGATTTTTGCAATACAAATTTAAACATTGTTGGGTATAGGAGGCCACATGTATTAGCTAAAACATGTAAGATTACCAAAAAATAGAAGCTAGAGTGGATCACAGGGCCTCCAACATTTTTTAGCATGTGATGCAAGTTAGCATCACATGGCGTTGTAAAGAAAAAAAAATGAGATGCATGTTAGCTCCACTGGTCTAGCTTAATGCTTTTGCTGGATTGCTATGAAAATGAAATAATGCACATAGCTATCGGGGTTGCGTCCAATATTTTGATATAAAAATGTAGGTGGTTCTACATACTTTTATAGATTTGACCATGTTCATATTTTTTAGGAAATGCTAGAAAATGTGTACATTCCCGTTGCACATATTAAACTAATATACACATACACAAAATATTGTAATAAGAAAACATATATTTTCGATATCTTCATATGCATTAGTTTATAGCTTAAAAATGGTAGCATAAAATCCCATCTTCAAAAATAGAAACAATATTATTATCCAAGTGTAAAATTACAATCTTTAAAAATATTCCATTCCTATGTACAGCGTGGGAGGTAAGTAATGGATCTTTATTAATATTTATTTAATAGAAAAAATCTCGAGAGGGTAAAGCGATTTCAACTATTTTACGTTACACTATATCGTTGTCATCTTGTTACGTCATTTATTTTTAAAGTTATGACATCATCAAATGTTTTTTCAAATGACAACTTCTGTTTTTCATTATTAATTTCAGTAGTACTTTTTATTCCGTTTTCAGCGGTATGAAATTATCAATATTACATGTTACACTTGAAAAAATGTTCTGAAAAACAGTGTCAAAGTTCGAATAATAAACAAGAATGCATAGTTACACCTGTCAAAAGTAAGCAATAAATTTATTGTCCTAAAGTAGATTTTACCTTCAGTAAACACTTTTACCAATAGAAATTGCACAATTAAGCGAGAAACAAAGAACTGAAGTGTTAATGATGATCGGTTATGGCGACAGAGTCAGATCACATCAAGAAGTTAGTCAGATTTTTAGAGATAAGTATACAGATGAGCCCATAAGTCAATCTACCGTTAATAGAATCGAAACCAAATTTAGAGAACACGACAATATAAAGATTCTTTCAAAAAGTGGACGTCCGGTGGCACAAAATGAAGATGCACAACTTGACGTGCTTTTAAAAATTGAAAATAATCCACATTCAACTAACAGATACAATGTAAGCCACACGTTGGTTTTAAAATTTCTGAAAGTTCAAAAATTTTACTCATATAAGCTGCAATTGGTTCACGAGTTGGCAGAAGATGACTTTGATCATAGGCAGGAATTCTGTGAACGAAAGTTGGAAAGTTGTAGTCGCAATCCAATGTTTTCCCAGGGTGTTTTATTTTCGGATGAAGCAACGTTTTGTTTAAACGGAACGGTCAACAGACAAAACTCTAGATATTAGGCTAGGGAAAATCCTCATTGGATATTTATACACAGTATCCTCAGACAGTTAATGCATGGGCAGGAATTATTGCCCTTACTTTTTTGCAAATAATTTAAATGGAGAAAGATACCTGCAATTTTTATAGTTGGAAGTGATGCCTGCATTAGCTGCATTATTTCCCAATACAAACAATCCTGAACTACCAAACAATAGCGTTTGGCTACAACATGATGGCGCTCCGCCTCATTACGCAAATAATGTTCGAGGCTATTTCGACCAAGTGCTTCCAGGAAGATGAATCGGAAGAAGAGGGCCGATGGAATGGCCGGCTAGGTCTCCCGATTTGACGCCTTTAGAATTCTTTCTGCGGGGATACTTAAAAAATAAAGTGTATAAAAATCGACCACAGAATTTAGAAGATCTTAAGCAAAGAAATCGACATGAGATTACATTAATCTCACCTTAAACTCTTCAAAATGTAAGAAAAGAATTTTATAATCGCCTTGGGTATTGTCAAATGGTAAAGGGTCGTCATTTTGAACATCTAGTATAATGAAATAAAAACTGTTACTTCTGTGGTTATTTTCGTAATTAATTTTCTTGTTAAAGTTTTTTTCTGGTCAGTAAATTATAGTATAACATATTGATAATTTTATACTGTTGAAAACGGAATAAAATGTATTATTGAAATGAATAATAAAAAATATAAGTTGTAATTAAAAAAAAACATTTGATGACGTCATAACCTTAAAAACAAATACCATAACAAGATGACAACGATGTAGTTAACGTAAAAAAATTGAAATCGCAATACCCCTTCCAGATTTTTTCAAAAAAATAAATATTAACAAAGATAATGAATTATCCTATGGTTCACATTCAAATCTGCAGAATGCGTTTTGTAAATAACTTTATCATTTGGTAAATGTTTACAGCCAATACAATATTGTATCAGTAAATAATACAGTACATTTTTACATTCTTTTAAACATCTTTTATGCCCACCTTTATATTTTATAGTGTCTCTTATATGAACCTAAATACTAACAAGCAGTGCTCTGAAGTAACCGTCAATAATATTGTAGCACCCTTAATGCAATATGTGCGATAATTCACTTAAATTCCTTGGTTGTCTTGATTAAAATAATCCGAAACATGCTCTATAATATTTAAGTCTGAGCTTTATGGTAGCCGGAACAATCTAAAAGTATGCTTGGGACCGTTAGCTTGCTGTAAGATGAAATTAGTGCTGATTAGATAATAAATAACAGTACTAGGACACAAGGATATTGATATAGACATAAAAATAGAAATACATAATACGATAGCAATCGCAAGAATAACGTACATATCAAAACTGGACATTATGGAAGAAAAATGAAGCAAAGATAATGCGATCGAAGTGAAACACCTAAGAATAACAGCAGAAAAAATAAAATGAGATGAAATCAAGAATGAAGATAGACAAACAATGAAACAATAAATAATAAGGAAAGTGAGAAGGAAACAACTAAATTAGTACGGACATGTAGTAAGAATGAAGACAGATAGAATAGTAAGAAAGATAATGGAGACAGGATACCTAAAAAAGAAACGAAGAGGGATGACCTAGGAGAAAATGGATGGGCCAGATAAATGAAATCAGTATAGAAAAGGGAGAAATTCCAATATTATTCGGCTCTAAACTTTCCCGCAATTTTAATAAATGAAATACGCCCTCATATCGGAATATTACCACTTCCATCTTTAACAGTAGCTTGTAAATATGGTTCTGGAAGTGCTTTATCAACACATTGTCTAAAATACTGACGTCTGTTCTAACTATCTAACTATTTAAAGTTTAAATTCGCCAATTCATAAAACTTGTTTTCGACATTATCTTTCCAATTTTTTATGGCCGTTAGCATACTTTTTTGCTTTATTGCCTTATCTCAAGAGAAGTTTTCATCTACACACCTACGTAATCCCGATTTGTTCAAAGACCGCCTTGCAATCGAAGCATGTATTAAAGTGCTCGTCGCTATTTCCACGTCTCGCGCTGGTTAAATTCTTATTTTCTTTCTGTTTCTTAGACAAAAAGCGTGCATCATCTCAATAAGCTTTTTCGGTCGTCCGGGCTTTGAATTATTCACCACTTCGCCTGTTTCGCTGCATTTTTAATATAATCTTTCGTACACTACACTAAGAACAATGGAATTTCTGCTTGGTTGTAACCTTCTTCGTAACTTTGTTTCTGTTTATTAAGGATACTTTAGGCATTCTGTACAAATATAATAACTGTATATTCATCTTGTGGTATCAGTTTTCTACAGTATGATCGCTTCTGCACTATAATCTTTTTTATTAAAAATAAGGGAATAAACTTTGTTGTACAGGTTATCCGTTTACTCATACCATTATTAAGACTTCAAAAGGATAACGATCTCCGAGTGTTATTTTCTATTTATATGTTTGTGCACCATTCATCTTAAATATTTAAAACTAAACGTGTTCTGGGTTTGAACCGCGTCATATCGAAGCAAATGTGCTAGGCAACAGTTAGCACGGTAACTCAACGTGTAAACCACGCCAGAGGCGAAACTAACTGGGCGGAAAACAGTTGATCAAGGTAACTCAGCATGTGAGCCACGCTAGAGGCGAAAACCAATTGTTGATTGAAACCCCTTTCTCTCTTCCGAAGAAGCCCCATATGATTGTGAGCTAAACGTCGGGTTTTCAACAATAAACGACATGACACTGTCCAAACCCGGAGCAAGTCTAGTTTTAACTGACTCTGGCCGTGGAAGCCTACGTTTTTATAGAAATATATTAAGAAATATTTCCGGAACCCTGGCTATTAAATAAAATTTTAAAAATTACCTGGTCATCTATTTTTTTTTACATCAATAAAATAATCATTTATAATTATCTTTAATAGAACTTCAAAAATATACTGTGTCCGTATTTAACTTCTTAAAAGAAATTAATAAATAAAACAACAATACGGATAGGTACTTCCGATTAAAAAGTTACCGTTTACTAAATCGGCAAAAAAACGCATAAAAGTAAATTGAATTTCATCAAGGATTTAAGGTAATGTTATTTAATGTTTTCATTCCGGAATGACATTTTTCGTTGTTTGTAAGTTCATTGTCCACCAAACCGACTTGACTTCAATTGGATCGCTCAGTACAGAAAATTATAGTACAGAACGTATTACGGGTTATAACGTTCGAGACGTTATTCCTTATACTAATGAGACAATTCCCGAGCAATACAGGCAAGTGTTACTTTGACGGAACTGAGATAAATGTACATACGTGTAAAGATTGTCGCATCACGTCACAGCTCGATGCCGTCCATCACTTGACGGCGACAGACAGTAAGGTGTAGTGTGAATGGCTAACATATAGCAGTTACAGATTTACCAAGTTCGTTGGCGATAGTAACAAAAGTGGCAACGTTACTAGCAGAAGAAGAAAAAATTAAACAGAAAAGGAATATTAGGATCCATCTTATTAATCAGAAGCGACGAAACCTTTAGTTTGAAGGAGAAAAATTTCCAGTATTTTAGAATGCCCTGAAGAATAAGCGTGGACATACTTTAACGACGATCGTCGACATACTCACTTAACTAGCCCAGCACGATACGTTCCATTGTTTGCTGGTGAGGATCAGAAATTGGCGACGTTTACCCTGGGCTGTGCTGTGCCAGAATAATGGTCGCTTGTCCATTCATTGGATTGTTTTATATTGTTTCATGACCGGACGCGCCGTGCTGTGCTGTAACGGGCTAGTGTACGATCACCCTAAACGTTGTCGAACACTTCCCCGTCACGGCACAGCCCGAAGCTATCCATCGTCTGACGGCAACCGATAGTAAGGTCGGTCACTTTTCTGGTGTGCCGTGATCGCTAAGATTAAGAGTGACAGACTCTCCGTGTTACTAGTTATGATAATGAAAAAGTTGCAATAGTTGCCGCATTATCAGCAGAATAAGAAGAAAGAAAGAAGAGAAGGAAGACGAATTAAGGAAAAATATGGATCCATTCCATTTACAAATCTGGGAGAGTTTCATCAGTTGTTTAATGATCTGAAAGGAGATGAGTAGAAATTCTGTCACTTTTGAACTTTTAATAACAAGTATTAAAATACCGGAGAGCTGACTTGCACCTGACAGGCGGGGGCAAGTTAATGCTGGCCGGCGAACTATGGGGCCTATTGAGAAAACCGCCTCCAAAATCTATAACTTTTTTATTTATTTATGTAAGTTATTGTAATTTGATATACATGTACAAGAAGCTTTAGCGTACATAGTTACATAAGAAAACTAAGAAATTTTTAATTGCGTTTTTATTTATTCGCTGGTAAAATGATAAAACAAAGGAAATATTTAACTTGTTGCATTAGTACTTATCTTATACAATACACCATTATTATTATTGTTATTATTATTATTAGAATACACAAATCTAAATTCAGTTAGTATAAAAAAAAATAAAAGTACAAAACAATTGTGTTTTTAAAACAATAAAATTATTAAATGTTTCCATTAGGTTCTGGATCGTAAATTATCATGGGCACTTACGCAATTAAAAACATACTATTGTGAAACAAATAAATATGTGTACTAACTATATAATATATAAGAAATTCAATAAAATGAAATAAACTTCGAAGTTAAATATTAGATAATATTACAGTTTCTATATACTTGGAATTTTACAAGTAACATTTAAACAAATTATTCTACCAGTAACTGCGTAGCTGCCTCATCAAATTGCATTACTTTTTTCCTTAAAGAAATGCTTAAACATGATATGTACGGGTTTGAAGTGTAAAGTGTGGAAAACGTCTTCATTTGTCGCAGATCTATATTGCCTATAGTTCTTGTTTCGAGCTTCTTGGGCATCCTCAAAATGTTGCCCAATGGGCAAAATTGCATTCCAACGTACCATGACGTTACGTACTTTATACATAGCTGAAGCTATATAATACCAACTACATATATTTACTTACGTAGTATTTCGCAGTTTTAAAAGCAAATTCTCCAAATTTTTCTGGTTTGATTTTACCGCACGCCAGAATTTGCAAGATAATATGGAATCTGTGCATCAACCCTTCATCAACTCCAGTAATTGCAGATGTGCAACTAGGGCTTGCAGAAAACCGTCTTGCAGTATTACCATCATTACTATTTACCTTGTCGTAGTTTATCTATAATTAAACCGAATTTATTACGAAATCTTTCCTGGACTGTTGTTTCTTGATATGTTTTTGCTGTTTGTGCCCCTCTGCACAATACTTTATAAAAACAAGAACAAAGCGGCTTCTTGATTGTAATTAATAATTTTTTTTTTACACGTATATATTATTTTGTATATTATTTCGCATTATATTTATGATAATATGAATTTGTTAGTAATAAACTATTACTAAACCAGCCCACATGACAAGCACGAATTGCGAAAAATTGCCGCGATCGGCAAAATGCAGATAAGATATTATTTGCTTGTGCAAAATGGCGCAATTATGCGCAAACTTGTCTAACTAAACTTACTATCTAGGAGAGGACATTGTCGTCTATTGTGTGCAACAAAAAAGTCCGCTTGGAAGAGCCCTGCTAGTAGTTAAAACCTTAACTAAGCATTTAGAATTCTCGTCTCTAATATACTTTCATTTATTGTTTATTTATATCCTAACTGTGTTAACTATTTAAAAAATGATCAATCATTTTCTAGAGCTCACCAAATTACCTTGCTAATGGTTTTCCAACATTAGCGAACCTTCCACTTTGCAAGCCCGTAACTTCCCATAGGCAACTCTAAATGAAAAATGCAAACCGGGATATAAAAGCCCAGTTAATTTACTATTATAAAGTACATGTCGCATAATATTGTTTCAATTTTCAATTTTGGTATTTTTGAGACGATTTCGGCGATCGGCCCCATATTGCGGCGACGCGCTCTCCCGTTGATAAACTACAAGCATCAAGGTCGGGAATCTGTTCCGTTGACGTTAGCCCATTCATTTGAATCGCTTTGATTTGATCAGTTTTTTGACGGGACGAGAACGACGTTTAGTTTTCGTGAACTTTAAATATGAAAATGCTGATTTACGCAAGTAACGACATGACTCGGTTGGCCTCAGATCGAAAATAACACGTACCATCCTTTTCTGAATAATAAAAGCTCTACGTGAATCAACCGATAGTGCTCAGATGCTACAGTACCGAATAATGCGAAATACATTTAGTTTTCTAGTTAGTGAAGAAGTAAGAAAGACAATGGTCCCATTACTGAACTACCGAAATCTGTGGCACACCTGTACTTTGCAAGTGGACATCCTACGTTATATTGTTTAATAGTTCGATAGGACTTTTTCTGTTAGAAAGATAAGATGACAAGCATTTGTTTTATGTTTAATTCTAATTTAATATAATTTTGTCGAAAATTTTAAATGTATTTGATGCAATGCAATAAGTCGATAGTTCGCCTTTTTTTATAAATAGGTTTCATAAGTGACTATTTTTAATTCATCAGAAAATGTTTTAGTGTGAAACATGAGATTTATAGTAGGTGCAGACAAAATCAGTGCATTTGCAGACTGTAGCCCACTGACTGGGTGTCCCAAGAAAAAAGAGTCGTTGCTGAAATATCGGATGGATCAGAGCTGAATTACACCGTATGTGAAATGATGATGATAGCAGGAGGTTTTCAATATTTTACCGTTATTATTATTGTTGCAATGATTTTGTTTATGCTGAGTTAATCGTTATCGTCGTTTCTGCCTTCAAAGTTATAAAAGCATAAACATAAATTTAAATCAGGAAGTAGGATCGTAACAATCATTACGTGGGTAATAAGGTAGACATCAGGAATCCAAACTTCTTAACCTGCATTTTCGAACTTGCTTCGTACAAAAGCCGCCACATCACACTGAAGCGGTGGAATAAATAATCAAATATGGTGAACCGTAACATGAATTACCGTTTAGAACAGGCGTACTCTTGCTAGTTCATGATTTTCCTGCCGCCGAATACCGCTAGCACTTTACGTCTGTGGTAATCTTACGAGGAAATTAGATTTGTTAAGACGTTCTCACGACAATGAGTTCTTAAAGCTTTTCGAATTTGGTCAGATTCCGCACTCGCCTATTTAAAAGTTACCACAGGCTACTTGCTTGTATGCCTGAGTTGATGAAACAAAAAACCGTTATATATCTAAATATAAAGATAATAAACGAACTGCATAATATCTGATTAAACAATCGATTTGAAAATGATTAATAATTGGCAAATTTGGATAAGGGCAGCTACATATTTTGTTAGATTAAATAAATGTGTTGTAATTCACAGTAAAAGTTGTTCTCAATTTTTTTTTCTGTATGTATATGTACACATATCTACAGTTTATGGCGCTTCACTTCCAAGTAATTGGCTACGTAATCAATATATTATTATCATTATTACTAACCAAACAAAGTGCGTATAGGCAAGATTAACTACCATGAAAATCTATTAATTAATGTCTGATATTTTAAAAGACATTAATAATAGTGACAAAGTTGTGGCAATAATGTTCATGGTTGTATTATAGAGTCGTCCCTGAGATTCAACAATCACTGTAAAGTGTCTTGGGGTTATTAAACAAGGTGTCCCACAAAAGTCTATTTCTATCTCGTTACAACCTTCCTGAAATTCAAGATTATAATGTATCACTATTTGCAGATGATGTATTAGTAGTTCTTAAAGTGTCAAAATACAAGAATTTATCAGCATTATTTCTAAACCACTGACTGAAATATAAGAATAGTTTGAAGGAAATAACTTTTTTTTACTTATAAATTACTCCAAGCCTCCACCTTAATCCAGAAAATCCCGTTCCGTACTAGGCGTAGAAAGATCTCCCGGGAATCCCTTACGCGAGAGAACAAGTCACAGCAACACCTTCGCGCGTACGTCTACGAATGTACCACACCCGAGACCGCTATCACGACCCGCCTCCCCAAAACATTTTTTTTTTCGTTTTACCTTTGATTTAAATAAAAGGTAAATTTAAAGCTAAATGGCTCGCAGAATGGCCAAATAGGGCATAACTATTCAATCGACTGCCACCAAGCAAAAGCTTGTCAATGGCAAAAAATTCGTTCATTCATTTCTTTCTTTAAAAACCTGAAAAATAAATCGCAAAAAAATCAATAATTTCCTGTTTAAGAATATATTTCAAACTTCACGTTACTCTGTGAAGCGTCAGTTGTATTCTCGCATTAGCCAAGTAGTAATATATTTTTTTAATTCTCTAATATTGTGATGATTTAACATATCTGCTGGTAATTTGTTTTAATTGTAGGTACCTGTCTCTCACCATATTTGTTGTTTACTTTTGGGACCTTAAATTTACCATAACATACAGCTCTTGTGCTGTGAAGGTGGTTCACAAAATGTAAATTCTCTCTTTTAAAGTAGTTCTTCATAATAATGCGTAATGTAAATAAATCATTAACTTTTAATATATAATAATAATAATATATATTTTTTTTTTACCCAACAGAAATACCAATAACAGGGTAAATATAAAGAAAAATGATAATAATACATGTAGTATACAGATATAAATATAATACAACACATAATTGATACCGGTGCATACCGTTCTTGGGTCGACTGGATAAAACACGCGGATAGCACGCGGAACATAAAAGTACACAAGCGAAAGCAAGTACGAAGCGTTAATTCTATTATGTATTAAGTCCCGCAGAAATTTGGCACTACTAAATTCTCGTCTAGATGCCAGTGAACTCATTATGTGGCGCTCAAGCAAAATTTTTTGGTCATATTCCCCCTTTCCGGGTAAATACCATCCAATCAGAAAGATAGGTACTTCACCTATTTTTCCGATTGGATGGTATTTACCCGAAGGAAAGGGGGAATGTAACCAAAACCTTTTACTTAAAAAAGCAAACGCCTATGAATGCAATCCAACTGCATGCAGTGACAAATTCGATATGGGTACCAAATCATATTCCAACCTTGATAACAGATATGCATGATACAACGACTTAATCATATTAACATCATTCAAGGGTCTACATGTACGCACAACGAAGCCAGCCACTCTACTTGCCTCCCCACCCACATTGGAAATATGTTCCGAAAAGTTAAAATCACTCGAGAAGAGGATTCCTAGATCCTTAACCTTGTGACTTCTATCAACCTCGATGCCTCTTATTCTATAAGGTGCCACGGTTGCGTGTAATATGCGAGTGTGAGTAACAACACTACATTTCTCTATGTTGATTTTAAGTTCCCGCAAATCGCCCATTCGACCATTCTATCAATGTTATGTTGAAGAGCATCAACATGAAAAGCTGTTCTTACAATAGTGTAAAACTTAACGTCGTCCGCATACGCTAATACTTCATAGGAAAGATATGAAAGTAAATTATTTATAAATAATATAAATAGTAGTGGTCCCAAATTGGGTCCCTGTGGCACTCCGGATTTTGCAACAAGTTCATGAGACTTGAATCCACTGTAATACACATAACTTATGCAATTTTCCAAGTAGGATTTCATGAAGTTAAAAAGGGCAAGATTTACTCCAAAATCAGACAGCGTGTGACATAGTAGACGATGAGTCACACTATCGAAGGCCCGAGAGAGATCCGTGTAAACCACATCCACTTGACCACAGCCATCAACAACTTCAGAGACATATTGCGTGAAAGACGCTAAGTTAGTAACAGTCGATCGCGCAGGTACAAATCCGTGTTGATCTGGTGAGATAAAGGAGCGAGTGTTACTGCATAAGACTATATATTATCTGCTCAAGAACCTTGGCGAACTTGTTTAAAATTGAGATTGGACGGTGGTTCCTAAGAAGCTGTTTTTTCCAGTTTTAAACACAGAAATTAAACGAGCTCGATTCCAACGCTCTGGGAAGCAACTAATTTAAGGGAAAAATAAAAATAAATTCTATTGGCGTCCCATTTTCTATTTAGATTCTTAATGATCCTGTTTTGTGTCGAACCCAATTTGTTGGCACAGTTCACCGGAGCTTGCCCCCATCCAAGCCGTATAACACAGATTCAATCAACCTATGGTAAACGCCAACCAAAGTATCTATCGGTATTAAGTCTCGTAAGTAATAGAAGCATCCCGCGAAATAGTTCATCTTTTTTCGAATTTCATAAATATGTAGATATAAATACCTAAATACTTCTGGTGAGACATCAGACTAACTGGATCCTTACACCCACAGGGAACTGCTGCCACTGCGCCATACTATTTGGACTCGTTAAAGGCGGTTTAATTTGCATCAATTTCGTCTTTGAAGTGTTTATAAGCAAATTATTGTCGTTAGCCCACATCTGAAACCGGTAAAAAACATTTATATAACATTTTTTTCTGCTTTTCTTAAGTCCTTATTGATAGTACTAGAATGTTATCTGAATACTATAAAAATATAACCAGCACGCAGGTCATTAACGTATATATAAACGTATATAATATAACGTAATATAAAAGTGGTCCCAAAATCTTCCCCTGTGGTATTCGGCTATTTACATTACACAAGTTGCTCTGTGCATACCAACCTTAACACAAAACTTTCTTCCGTCGAGGTAATGCTTAACCAATCCAAAAGCGGACCTCGTATATCTATATGCTCCAACGTTGATAGAAGCTTTCCATGGTGAGTTCTATGAAAAGCCTTACTAACGCTACAAATAATTAAAATATTGCCTAGCTTACTATTGATTATATCCGCTACTGGTTAGAACAGACCAGTTCTACTTTTCTTACCTTACTTTAGGACTCATCCAGTATACCAAATCTATTCAGGTAAACATGCATAATATTCATGACGCATTTCTCGATAATCTTTTCAAACTAAATATGAACAAAACTAGCATTATATGTTTTTCCCACAATACAACGGTTGTCCAATTAGTTCACCGATGTCCGATTCTTGAGTTTAATGATGAACAGCATATTGGACTGTAAAACATTCAGTCTCTCTCTATATATTTCTCGATAGATACTTTATGGATGACTCAATGCGGATTCTATATACTCCAACCTAGAATCGTAGTAATTTAATTGTATTTATACGAAATGAAGAAGAGCTTCTTATAAGGAATCCTAGCATCTTGATAGCGGAAGATCCGACAACATGGAATAGGCAAGAGGACCTTTTTCTCGGTTTCTCTTTGGTATATTTTGGGTTGTCGAGAAGATTTGAGATTAAGACAGATTCTAACCACTGCGAACAATACAAATAAATCCGGTGTATAACTCAATGTTAACATTTGGTTTGGCTAAATAATGTACTGGTTGATTGGATGACCAAGCATAAGTAGATGGTGAAACAGCAGTGAGACATGGGGATGATTTAGTATTTCATCCCCAAACTTCTGCCCTTGACTTCGAACCATACCGTTAAATCCACCGATTTCTGTTTACATTTCCCTGATACATTTTAGATTTGACAGGAAATTAATGTACTATGACTATTTTCACTTTGATAAATCTATAAATCTATAGATCTCTGGCAAATATTATTCTAAACAGTAAGTAGCCACTCACCGCCTTGTCGTCTTGCCTCACCGGCCTGACTCGCAACGGTGTGAGAGTGCTACAAGTACAGTACATGTCCAGAGATTATTTTTGGGTTTGTTGACTAAACACCTTCAGTTCAGTTTTACGTTTCGAGTTGTGCCTGACTGTAGTTAGTGTTTAGTATCAGATTCTAAATCGCTGTACTTATTGAAGACAAATTTCATTCTGTTCATCTTTTAGTTCAGTATATGGCCTTCAATTCCTTCATTAGATCAATCCATGTGGCTTCATATTTTTCCTTTGTTCAATTAATACAATTTAATCATTAGCGTTTTTAATATCTTACGTCGAACATAATAATAGAGTAACAATAAATAGTGTTAAATAATTGGTTAGGCAATTTCTTCTGCTGCATTTGTTTTTATTATTCTACAGCAAGGCTCCGCCTATTTCACATTTTCAGCGGTGTTAACGTTTTTCTAAATTTGCGTTGGTATTCATTAAACTTAAAATAAAATAAAACTATCCATTCAAGAAAGTAATATTGTTCAAATATGGATATAAAAGATATCAAGAGTTTGTTTATCGACAATTTCAATTCCAAGAAGTGAACCCTTGTTAGTTCAAGTTCCATTTCAAGCACTTTCTAGCAATGTCGTAATAACATCTCGACGTTGGTTACATAGGTGTTTTCAACAAAATTGTGTGTAGCGAGCTTAAAGATTGGATCAATACGGAGCCTGAGGCTGTCGTGTACGCGTCAAGTAGACAAAATAAGTGTAAATACGTTCTTTTTCGGATGCCGCCTACATTTGCAAGGCGTTCCTAATTAGACTGACGTGTTGTCCTTTAGTTATTATTCATCGTCATTTGTATTCATGAACTGGTTTTCCTGTTAATTTTATCCCTATGCTCCAAATTAACTTTTTAATATGCGTATACATGTATTGCACAAACATGTGCATGCATGGTACACTATTTACCTGAACCTGCAGGTTTACCATATGCCAAACCTTCGTGATAACAATAGAAAACTACGCTTTGATGAAATCATATAAGAATATTTTTATTGTCTACTCTTTTTCGGGGTTGAGCATTGTCAGTATAAAGAAAATTTAACATATATGTAGTATTTATATGTAAATGATAAACAAATGCTGTAGTTTATTTAGAATATCAGCAAATAAAGCACAGCAAAACACATTAAGAAACTACACATCACGTTTATTAATTTTTATTTATTAATG
Organism: Oryctes borbonicus; assembly: GCA_902654985.2. Taxonomy (NCBI): domain Eukaryota; kingdom Metazoa; phylum Arthropoda; class Insecta; order Coleoptera; family Scarabaeidae; genus Oryctes; species Oryctes borbonicus. Next base: position 637,371 of record LR736867.1, on the reverse strand, counting down.
TGTATATTACGTAGCACAAGCTAAAATTATTTTGATATATACAAGGCATTGACGTTATACAAAAATAATATTCATAATAACGTAGGCTTCCACGACCAGAGTCAGTTAAAACTAAACGTGTTCCGGGTTCGGACCGTGTCATGGTTAAATGAGACACATGCTGAGTTACCGTGATCAACTGCTTTCCACTCAGTTAGTTTCGCCTCTGGCGTGGTTTACACATTGAGTTACCGTGCTAACTGTTGCCTACTACATTTCCTTCTCCCGAAGAAGCTCCATATGATTGTGGACGAAACGTCGAGTTTTCGTTTAACCATGACACGGCCTGAACCCGAAACACGTTTAGTTATAAATAATTTTCGTGGTCGTAAATCCGGGAGAACTCTCTGGATACCCTTTGAGCAGTTTAAAATAACCTGAAGCTCTGCTTTATTTTAATCAAAATTAAATTAATTTTATGCTTTGTCAAATTTGTGCACTATTACACTTGAATTTGCACTGAAAATTAATCACTTAGCCAAACATGTCTCCTCTCAAAGGCGATTTTAAATAAACAGAGCGAATAGTATTGGTACCTTTTCGCTCCTTGTTATCGATTGCATTTGTCAAAAATTACGGTGAATTATGATATACGTTTTAAACCGACATCTTATATTCCTAGAATTAAATTTTCAATCAACTAAAATCTCTTTTTTTTTAAATACCACATCGGAACCTGTAATATGACGTACAAGTGTAATATCCGTTTGACTTTAGTAAGTATCGCCAACTGTACATTATTGATAAAATTAGAGTAAGTTAAATTATAAAATCATTTTAAAATGATCTTAGAATTTAGCTCGTTTAATTTAACGGCTCAGTGGCCCAGTGGCAAGAGGGCCCTGTGCTTGACTACGCAGAGTTAGGCGCTGTATACTCGAGTTCCGCTAGGATAAAAAATTTTCTTGGTGGGCCCGGTACACTCTCGAATCGCCATTCATAATTAACTGCGCTTCACCCTTTACGGCGAGGGGGTGATAGTAACAAGGCCATGGAACGCTTTACACACACAACTTACACACTGAAAGGCTCCTGAGGTTATGACAAGCTTTAAAAAGCCTCACCACACTAAAAATAAAAAACTTTAAATAATAAAAAATTTTTAAGAGGACTCGGGCCCCTCTCTCCCTGAGCCCGGCGTTTCATTCATTAAATAAACGGCTAAACAATTTGTCTTCTCCCTATCTTCTTCACATTCCTAAGGTTTGTCCTTAATGAATTATTTTCCCAGAATGTAAATAGTTACGAATAGAGTGGGCAAATTCGAGTGCGCCCCATCGGCGTAGCTAACGAATTGACTCTTGCATGCGAAGGGAGTCAGAATGCAGAGATATATTATCACGAACGGTGCCGTTCCGGTGCTAGATACAAAAAAGTTTTTAAGATGGTTTTTGTAGATTATGAACCGATCTCGATAAATTATCTTTATGTTACTGAATGAATACGGAAAATTGCCATCTCTAATCATATGTATAAAAAATAAAATCGAGAGTGTATGTAATTCGATGATTAAAAAAAAACTTACCGTCTTCCGTGACTTGAAAAATTGGAGAAACGCGATTACATATTTTTAACATAAGGTTCGTTTCCAAAGTTATTTCTGCAAAACGCGTGAGGAAAATATGTTCTTGTATAAAGAAAACGATCGCTCTACGTGATGTTATATTTGCATAATTAAAAAAATCTTTGAAACAACTTAACGCATCTGTAGACGAACCTTCACAAATTTGTCTAAACGTGGCAAAATCTGAATCTTTGTCTAAAACACTTTCAAACTTAATTAGAACACACTAATTTTTTGCGTCTTCTACCGAACAAAGCTGTGCATGTACATACATCTTTCACAATTTGCAGTGATTCTTCTAACAACAGTGAAGAATTTTGTAATTTTTCTATTGCTTGCACTACTCCGATGTAATTGCTGTGAATAGTTTGTAAATCATTTTTAACCTGTTTATCTTCAAATTTTTTCTAACTTGTTTTGATAGCTGCACATTCTTTCGGATTGAATGATAGAACCACCTTCTTTATACTCTCAAAATATTTATAATAGTAAAATGCCGCTTGTAACCATGTTCCCCAACGTGCAAGGATCGGTTGTGGTGGTTCGGTGGTATGAGAACACAATCTGTGAAATTCGCAAATACGTTTTGGAGATTTCAGAATCACTGCTTTTGTACTCGCAATTAGCGCATCTACCTTTGGATAACATCTACGAATTGTTTCTGCCACTAGATGTAGAGCATGAATTTTACATAAAATATGTAAAAAGTTACCACACCGTTCCTTAAGAGACCGGCCTACAAAAAGCATAGTTTCGGCTCCATCTGTCATAAACATTAAGACTTAATCTGCGGATATTTCAATTTTTTCCAATGTGCTTAACACCACTTTCGAAATTACCTGGGCAGTACATTCGTCTATTCGTGTAGATTAATAAAACTGAAGACGACTATTGATGTGGTTCCATTTTGCGCACCATAACATTAAGTACAGATCTTTTCTCGCTATCAGTTGTTTCGTCCACACACAAGCCAAACTTTTTTATTTTTCAGTTCAGCCTTAATTTTATTTTCTAAATACAGTACACACACAGATGGTAAATAATTTCGTAACGTGGTCCTGCTCGGCAATGTAATATTGGCGTATTTGTTTCAAAATGAAATAAATGAATCGTTGTTTAACAAAGTGAACGCCAGATTACACTGAATCATCATTGCACATAAATCAAATAAGAATTGTTCGTATTTCGCGGGTACACCGGTTTTTATATTATTATGGTTTGCACTTTGCAATATTAACTATTAATAGCTTGAAAACATTTTGACAATCAAAAAAAAAAACACAAAATTGAACCAAAAAATTTAAACAGAGATCGAAAATAACATTAAACAATATAAAGAAGGACCGAGGAGGATATTACAGAGAATTAGCTAATTAACTGTTGATACTATTTCTATCAGCGATAATTAAATAAGTACTGCGATTTGTGGGTGCAATACTATTCCTTCACTGTAGGTGACTTATAATAAGTATGGTTACAAAGAGTAAATTTTGCATTTCTAGTTATTAAGTTCCAGGGACCGTTGTTTAGATCAATTTTTTCCTTACTTATTTATTATTCTATCCTTAAAAAGGATGGGGAATTACTTGTAAATGTCTGGCAAAATAGGAGCGTCTCCTGCTACGTCAAGTTATGGATGCACTTTTTTATATATCTATGACCTAGATACTCGAGTTGATGAACACCAAAACGTACTAAAAACAATATAATAATTGCAATGATGAATTCCATTCCATTGCTTTCTCATCTTATGCTGTCCTCGCAAGAAATAATCTGCAGTTGATGGATGAGAAACACGGGCTTTGCATCGCTCGAGGGACGGAGTAATTTATGCTAAGCTGCGTTATTATCTGGAAACGGTTCTTATGCGGAGAGTTTTTGCTGTAAATTAATATAGCGTTTAAGAGGTCAATTTGAATTTAATTTGAATAATATTTGTGCGATAAAACGCTGTAATATTTATTTAAGAGAAACTTCGAGACGGCAGCGTCCCATTACTACTGTAACTGCATTAGGGAATAATATGTGTTACACCCCATCATTAAAATACAAGTGTTTTGGAAGACTCTTGGCTACAATTGATGCAATATTGGCAGAAGTACCGTTACGTATATTTAACTGTCGTTACTGTCTTTATAAACTCTTTCTGTAATGAGGGTACTATAGCTCCACTTCACTCTTCTGTTTCATTCTTTTTCATTTCTCGTTCATAGTAGCGCCGGTGAAAATCTCTTTTATGCGGGTAGAATGATCCAATTTGGGAGATTGTTAAATTTGAATGCTTGCATAAATACCTGCATTTTGTGATCTTTCACGTCGTCTTTGTTCCGATGAAGCGAATCAGAACATGATAAAATTTATCTCGAATAGAAATAATAAAGAAATAACTAATGAAGTCCTTTAGTAATTCGTTACATTTTCGACGCTCAGAAAGAAATTAAGGAAATGAAATGAATGACAAAAAGAAACAAGATCAAAGGTTTTATGGAAAGAATTAAGAAATACACTACATCTACCACGAAAGGAATATATTCAATAATATTTTAGCAATTTTTGGCGAGTGAAAATACACCAACTTTTACTTATAATGTAAAATGGGAAGATCATTGCCAAGACTTAAAAACTTAATAAAGTAATTTTCAAAATCGGACATGTTAGGATCTGTTGACATAGTTTGAAAATGATTTACTTTGGTGAATTCTAATCTTTACTTTTTATAGGTTTTTGTTGTGGGGCTTTTGTTCGGCTGTTATTGAGGGTTTTCTTAAACAGGAGAGCGATATAAGGTGGTGTTTTAGTGGTAGTAGTTAATTGCCTTCGTCATTTTCCTTCTAACTGTGAATTATACACAGTGCATTTGTTTTACTCTTGAATATGCATTGATGCGTTTTTTTTATTGAACCAATAGGCGATTCGCATGGCCAGCAACTACTGGAATGATTGCAGAAAGGATACAATGTGAGGGTGGGCAGTTCGAACACTTGTTGGGACATTAAAGTCACACTTGTTCTATTTGCCCTTTGCAATATTTTCTTTATTAATGCACAATAAATTACTGCTTTTTGTGGCCCGTTAACATTAAGTGTCACATTTGAGGATTTGCACTTTATTTTCTAAAGTGGTAAAAAAAAAACCCACTGTATACTGGAAGCAAGTTGCTGCATTCACAAAAATAAAACTCAATGAGCAATCAAGGATAATAGTTCTCATAATTATCACATTAGGGATGGTCCACGCGTCATTTACAATTAATATTAGGGTGTTTAGATATTTTTGGTATTACGATCTATAATCACCTTCTGAAAAGCTAGAAGAACGCCTACTTTTAATAAATTTAAGAATACTTTGAAAACTTAGCTGTTTTTCTGGTTTGTACTCAAAAATTTTTTGGAATCAAACATTAACAGTATTGCCGCCTGGTTTAAGTTTTTCAATTTTTTTTTGCTGACGAATTTTATACTGTATGGTTTCTGTATTATTATCAATTTATAATTGTGATTTGTAATTTTTTTGACCTGCGGCATCGCTTCCGTATTGAGCTAAAGTCCATTACTTTAAGTAGAACATCTTATATATTTTCTTTTGATTTGCGCCTGCAATCGGTGGGAGACGGGGATGCTCAGAAGGCGACAGTGCATTTCCCCCACTATAATATCTACCAATTACAACGTCATTACGCCATTTTCAGCTGAATTGCAGGCACGTAAACATGGCTGTTACAATTGATTTTCCCACCAAGTGCGAGTTGCGTAGTGTAATTCGATCTCTTCAAACAGAAGAGAATAGTGCAGCTGAAATTCATTGAAGAATGAGCCGAGTATACGGCGAAAACTTTAAGGCAGTTGGTGTTGTGCGTGAATGGTGTAGAAAGTTTAAAGAAGGCCGAGCCGATGTTCACGATGAAGGGGGACAAGGACGCAAATCTGTCGCATAAGAAGACATTGTTCAATGAGTTGACAAAATGGTTCGACAAAAACGGAGGTTTGCCATCAGTGAGTTGAGTGTGGAATTTCCTGAAGTTTCAAGATCAACTGTGTACGTAATTGTAACGGAACACTTACGCTCGATGGATTCCAAATATATTGTTTGATGATCACAAAATTCGCCGAATGGAATCAGCGCTTACGTTTCTCACCTGTTATGAGATTGAGGGTGAAGATTTTTTTAAATCAATTCTGGCGTACTGAAAAAGAGATCTGGATTCAGTATTGCACCTCCGAAACAAAACAACAGTCACAACAATGGATGCACTCAAACTTGCCAAACAAACCGGAAAAGCTCAAACAAACATTCAACAACGGAAAAGTTATGGCTACAGTGTTTTGGGTCCAAAAGGGTTTGTTGCTTGTTGAATTTATGGAACTAGGGACTACAATCAATGTAGCTGGCTTCTGGAGTTCTTCTCATTTATGACAATGCCCGCCCTCACACTGCTGCTGTAATCCAACGACTTCTTGAACAATTTCGATGGAAAGTTTTTTTACAGCAGGCTTATACCCCCGACTTAGCGCCAAGCGACTTCCATTTCTTTCGTGAATTGAAAAAGTGGCTAGAAGGGCAGAGCTTCCAGAGTACTGAGGAACTTCGAAACAACGTCACGGACCATCTCAACTCGCCGGCGGCAACATTCTATGCAAAAGGAAGGCTCGTCCATAGATATGACAAATGCATTAATCTTCACTGTGATTATGTAGAAAAGTAACCATGTTTGTACATAACTTTTGCTTGTAATAAATTCATTTTGTTATTTACACTTGTCTTGTTTTTATAAGCTATCGGAGGTTGAAAAAAAAAAAGCCGTGGTATGTGGGGCTACATTGTAAATCAGGTATATGAATGTTGAAGATGTGCAAAATTTACTATGATAGCCGAATCTTACGGAAAATAAGAGACATTTTAAGAATATGGGCTTAGTTTCTAATGATGAAAATGTTGAACAATACCTTTAGATTATTTTCTATTATTGTGTTATAATTTATATTTCTCAGTACAGCAAAAATAAGTGAATGCATGAGATTTGGTCACTAACATGATGCATTCAGGTGCAGAGTGACTTGTAGATTTGGAAAATGTAAAAATATAGGCGCTGTTCCCTTTCAAAAAAACAAAGCTGAGATCATTTACGGTGAATTGGTACCGTCAATTTTTTTTCTGGTGCGAAATTCTAAATCTACAGCAGAAATTTCTATTGTTTTGTAATTTAACCGTCGCTTTAGAAATAAAAAAGTTACCCGCGAAACGGGGCTCAACCGAACATCTTTTACAAGATCATAAAGTTATTTTGATCTACTGCCTGCTATATAAATTATTTTTCGTTTTTTTGCGAGGTAGTCAGGGGTGAGAACGAAACACATATATAGGCATAAATGGTATTTCCAAGAGATCATTTGTGTATATATTTTGTCTGCGCTTGTTTAATAGATTTCTGGAAGGTGCACTTGGTGATACATAAGTTTACTTTTTGATTCATAGTAACCGTATAAACTGCAAAAATCGTCGGAACTCCAAGTGTCGATTTCGTTCCTTAAACGTGAAGTTCCACCGAAACAAAGCATTGTTCAACAACACTCTATGGATCTCACACATCTATCAAGCTTCAATCCGATCGGTAGTTGAAACCTCGGAATCTTCCCTTGTTAGGCACTTTTAGGTAGTAGGCTTCACTAATATCTATGGCTATTCCGATTCCTCTATTTCCGAAAAATTTGTGTATTTTGCCAGAATTCCTCTTTAAAATTGAGATTTGTGAATTACCTAGTGCCGCACAGTGCAGTTTTGAAAAACCACGATGGTAAGGGTTTTTAGCGTTAAAATTTATGTTAGTTTCGTAACAGATAGGTACCCCTAATTCGTTTAATTTTTAAAATAACAAATTCGCTGGAAAGGTTATAAGACATTTTTATGAAGCAATCACTAACTGTTTGCTATTTAGAAAAATGTAGTTTGTCATAACTTAGCGACATGTCATGTCATAACAACACGTAACATAGCCTAGCTTATAAACACTATCTACAACTTTCTCCTTATTTTTTTTTTTTCTGTTAAATAAATAATAACTGACAATGAGACATTCATTTAACCAAATCCCACAAAATCAATATATCTTGTTAACTATTGTTGTTATTAGGACAAATGCTGTTTTAAATGGGTTACTAAAACGGCAAACCTTTTCCTATTTAACTGTCTCTCCAAGTCCTTTATTTTTCGAGATTCCTGTACTGTATATAAACACACTACATATATCATGAGTTCTTACTAAGCTAGAGTGCCCATACATGTGCAGAATTGTGAAGTCATTCCGATAGTAAAGTTAGTTGGTCAGAAACGAGCAGAAGCGTTTCACGTAGCTAATTTAGACTTTCAATGCGAAAGTATAAATTGCGTTTTAAAAATGACGTTAACTGCTGCAAAACTAGCGGTATAATTACGCGAAGTGAAATACTGGATACAGACACGCGTCGGCGTGTATCATTTTCAGCCCGGAGAGTCATTAATATTCACGTTGATGGTTTTTACACGAATAGCGGCTTGAATTTCACGGCAGTTTGAATTACTTACGAGCTTTTCATCGTTTAGCTTTACAAAAGTTCGACGGTAGGTATCGTTCTGCCAATACGTGTGACGATGGTGATATTTGTATAGGAAGAGTCTTTGATAATTAATTTTTCATAAATTAAAAGGGACGTTTTGCATGGTTTTATTAAAGGGATACAAAGAAAATGTATCGATTTTGGCGCAAATTAGACTTTAACGCGTGAATTTTCCCTGCAATAAGTTTGATTTTCAAAGCTTATATGAGGGTAGCGTTTTAAGTTTCTACAAACGATTACTAGATATCGTTATTGAGATTTGACATTACCATTTTCGTAAAATTTTACATTTCTTATCGTTGAAGTAATGACAGTACAAGTAGTTTGTTTACAGTGAGCGTTCAAAAAAACAATTTTATGAAAAAAAAATTAAAACCCTTGTAAAGGTTTTCGTTGGATGATATTTTCAGTTGGATGGATTTGGTAATGAAGCATTATCAGAAAACTGGTTTGGAAGATTTCGCCGTGGTTCCCGTCAGTGATGAATTTTGTGAAGGTCTATCCGAAATTGGTTATTATTTCAAAAACATCGATGCTATGCACATCATGATTGAAGGGAATAGGGATGCGATTTACCGTGAGACAGAGACATTCTTGAGCACATCGAAGACTACTGTACATTTCCTATTGCATCAATATTTAGGTGTAGACAGGAAAAGCTCTGTTCCCGATAGATTACATATAATTTGGATCACGCATAGAAAAGGCTCGTGTGAATTTGTGCAAGGAAATCTCACAAAATTCAACAAAGGAAGTTATACAACATCGTAATAGGTGACGAAGCTCATATATTCGCTGGAAACTAACAAGGAGCGAACAGATATTCAAAAAAAATATAAAATATTGGGAATTACATATAGATACACATTATTTTTTTTCTCCGAGTGACTAAAATGAATTTTTGAAAATTGGAAATTTTCGATTTAGTCTATCCGCATAACTCGCTAACGGCGAGAGGTGCACGAAAAAATGTAAGACAAAAATTGTTTGTTTGAATGGGTTTTATGAAGCAGCCAAGAAAAGAAAGTTAAATGTACAGTGTGACACATTTGAAATGGAAGCACCGCTGTAAAACTTATAGTATACATTAAAATGAAACCAATTGTTTTTGAATATATAGTGCAAAAAAAAAGGTTTATTTTCACACAAAATTTTAGAAATTCATTTAAATTTTCAAGGCATACCACGATTATCATTTTTTTTTTATTAAAAGTCCGATTACACTACTGGATTCAGAAGGTCCTACGATGGTGTTAACCAAAATTTCATTCTAATATATCTATTAATAAAAGATTTATGAAAGAAGCATGATTTAAACTTTACAGTGCATTATTTTATAAATTAGGTTCTTACGACATATGTACATACCAAAGTATATAAAAATTAAAAAATGAAAACAACACAAAAATAAGTAAACAAATGCAATCTATTATTTAGATTTAGTTCAAAAATTGCCAATCTAGTTTGCAATCGCTCAACTGTTAACGAAGTTAACAAACAATTATGTAGTAACTGTCAGTATCAGAGCCTGCGTTTGATTTATTCATGTTATTAACTTCGACGTCATAGCCTGTTGGATTGTACTTAAATTATATGTATCTTTTAGATGCAATAACAATTACTATTGACAATTGAAACAATTTTTTTAAGATACTGCAATACAAAAATGTACTAAATAAAAGTAAAGTGAAATTATTAATTTCTTTAAAATTTAAAGTCGTAGATTGTTATTATTCACTTTTTAAATTGTAGTTAGATCTTTAAAAAAATATTTGCGTTTATTAATAAGCTTAGTTAGTTTTTTATTTATTTATTTATTTTTATAAATTTTGATCTGCCTTGGTAAATAGATGTAAGAAGCCGATTCATGGAATAATACACGGAAAAGATTGAAAATGATTCTCTCACCTTTTTTCTTAAAAAACATAGTTGGATGAAATTTTTGTTAAAAATTAGGATCTTGTATATCCTCGAAACGGCCGTCCCGGATTAATTTTAATTTATTAAACTTGTGTGGTGCGGAGTGTGCCCGTACCTTTGTGTTGTTTAATAAATTGTGACTGAAAGAGCTAGTTTACATTGTTTGTATTTTTTTCTATGTATCATAATCATTTAATGTGTATTAAATATAAGGCACCTGCTACTTGATTTTTATGCTGTGTAGAATGTTTGATGTATTTTCTTATCGTACATTGTCCGGGCAATAAAGGACTTCTTATTACTATTAAGTGTCTATCGCTGGAATAATTAAGAAGGGCTAGAATTGGCGAGTTCCCTTGTCTAGTCGCCATTATTGTAATCCCTTTGGTAACTTTCTGACCTACATCGAGGGGTTGGTTGATGGGTTACGAGGCTCTTGAGTAGAAAGGGAGTACATAGTGCTTTAAATGCTTCTCACCGTCTCATTGTCCATAACCATAACCGTAATACTAGTAACTGAAACAGTAGATGGTAATTTAGGAAAATGTTTAATGCATAATTTAATGTGTAAAATATTGAAATTACGACTTAGAGGGTAACCGTCACCGGCGCCACCTACAGATCGCGTTTAGCGACTTCAGTTTGTCCACCTATCCAAGATAAACGTCCCTCTGGTGGTTGAGAGTAGAGCAGTAATTCTTTTCATGTCCTATTATCTACGGAGCGAAGGAGAAGGATATTATAAGCCTAGCCAGCAGGTGAAACGGGACAATAACTTCTTCTGCATTCCATCTTCTCATTACCCAAACATCAAAATTAATGCGAAATTTTCCTACAAAAGATTCAGTCTAAATGTAATTTCATCAATTAATTTTTCGTTTAATCCTCTATCAAAATTGTAGTAAAATTTAATGTTTGAAGTTGTCCGTGATATAAAACGTCATCAAAAAGCATAGATTCTATGCTACATTGCGTCCTTGCATCGCTTGCATAATGCTACATCTAAAATTAATAGATTGGGAAATTATAGAAATTTGTATTGCGGGCATCATCGTGAGTAAACAATGAAGCGAGATAACGCTAGTTTTATATTTGACTTTGGATCTATGTCATCGAGGTATCTTCTGTTCAACGTTTGAGTCACGTTTATTGTTTAGTAATAGCTGATTTTCAGAAAGAAATGTATTGGAACTTCGCTAAATCAGATTAGTTTTCGTTTCATTTTCATTCAAAATTTAATTTAGCTTTTCTAATAAAATATAGATTGCCGAAAGAGTATTTTGGAGACACTCACGATTCCTACGACCCTAAATTTCATCTAAATAATTTGGAAAATTCATTAATTTCTAACTTTTCTCAATTTTTCCCCCTTTGCAAAACATTGAACAAGAGAATTGGCGCCAAAGTGGGATCAATTTTATATAATGTTAACGTAATTTTATATATTTCTACATATTACTAATTTCATAAGGTTGCTTGTGCAACGTTCATAGAAACCCTTCAAAACATATTCCCTTTATCCGGCAATAATGTTACGTACTGCCACATCACATAGTAACCCATTTACTCGAAAAATCAACGCAAAGTCTTTGTAAACGTATCCGTCAAGCGAGTTATCCGCACTTCGTTGAAAGCTAGTGGAAAGAGATGGAAAACACGAATGTCGGTTTCGAGATTGTGGTCACGAGGAGTTTTCCCGGTTTAGACACATAAACACGACCGAATGTAAGTCACAACTACATTGATATGTTATGAAGTTATTCGATATCGGATATTACCCACATAAACACACGCGACAGTAGATATTGTTGTTTCGGATCTACTTGAAGGCATGCAGACATACTTGTTTCAGTGGAAGTGTACAATTTCATGTTAGTGCGTGGGTTGACTGTAGATGAACGTTGTTGCTTAAATATAAATTACCACTAATTAATTATCATTTTAGAAAATAATACTCCTAGTATAACTGGCACGTGTCGTTCTTTAGTAATTTAAACATGAAGACATCCAGATATAAGTTTCTTGGTGAAATGCACAGAATAAAATTTGAATCGCCATTCTAGGGGTGTAAGACGTTTAAGATATTACTGGCATTCCGCAGAAAATTCATATAATGACGATTATTTAAAAAACTAAGCAGGGTAGGTGAATTGAATATTGATGAAAGTTTAGATAAATTAAAAAAATACATCCAAAAACGTAACAATTTACAGGCAATTCCATAAAAAAAAGACAGACTACTATCGTGCGCTGCGGAAATTAAACACCCTGCATACCTGAATATGATCTTTGTTACGTAAGACTTGTTTCTGAATATATGTAAATCACTGTAATGAATACATGATTTATAAATCATAAAGTAGCAAATTTTAAAATAACATTTCAATTGCTTTTCTCACGTTTCCCGAGGCCTAGAAGGTTACTTAACAAGAAATTGAAGTTGGCCGTTTCAATAAAATTTCTTACGAATTGTGCAGGCCAAAACCACCACGAAGATGACGAAAATAATTGTAGAATAATAGAATAAATGAGAAACTACGGTAATTTCATAGAAGAAAAATTACGGAACACATTTTATATCAAAAGGGTATAAAATCCAACAATAAGCTTTCAATCTCATTAACTTTTTTTCAAAAAAAAAACGAAGTCTTGAGCATACTTTGTTTTTTTTTTGTTCTTCTTTTCCGATCCTTAGCAGCTTCGACCATTGGTTTGCTGTTCCAACAACATCTATCCCCCAAAGTCCAAACTTAAAACTTGAGTGCCAGGAAACTAAGCTGATTTCCAACCTGCAGATGCTAACTTTGGATATATGGTGAGGTCCATACTAATCAACCTGCCGAATCACCATAACCTAATTATTATCAATATATAGTCCGTCTAGAAAGTATCCGGAAAACAAAAAGCACAGCTATAATTTGACGGTATATATTTTGATTACTTGAATAATAAAATCACAACAAATAATTCATCTTATTCACTAATACAATCTCCATTTAACTGCAAACACTTAACTAAACGTTCAGATAATCCCGAAACGAGGTCAACACTACACTTTTCGGTGATAGTGGTCCAGGCTTGTAAAACTGACCGAATCAAATTTCTTTATTTCGTGGTGCTGCTCGTTCACTTCAATTTTCATTGGTCCCCATATGTTTTTGATGGGACTAAGATCTGGGGAAACTGCTGGCCATGGAATTGTTGCCAAGTTTTGTTCTAGCATCCAAGCTTTAGTGTAGGCAGAAGTATGGCATCTTGCATTATCCTGTTGAAAACACCACCCTTCGGGATATAAAGCACGAGCCGTTTCAAGAAGAAAGCCATTAAGAATTTCACAATACTTTGCATTATTAGCGGTGCCATCAATTATACAGAGAGGTGTAGCACCACGCTGAGAGACTACTCCCCAAACCATTATTTTTGTGGGAAATTTGGAAATTTGAACGGTAACATTTTCTCTTGATAGGATTTTTAAATGATTTGCACCAAGCTGAAAACAACTTTCGTCAGATATAAAAACATCACTAAAATCATCGTCTCGAAATCGTTGCCAAAAATCTATTCTTCGTTACTTTTGTAGAGGTGTCATTGCAAGGATTTTTTTTGGTTTCCTTGATAAGTAACCTTGTCTTCTTAGTGAAATGCGGACAGTTTCTGGACACACTCTTATTTGATGTTGATTTCCAAATCTGTCAGGCAGTTTTCGAAACCCTAGGCGCGGGTTTTGTCGTCCTAAAGTCACTAAAGCGCGTAGATTGTTTCCGCTAATCTTACGCGGTCTTCCAGAAACTGTTCCATGGCTCAAATCTCTCCTATTTTTTTATCCACTGTATTGTCTCATATACTGCACTTTTTCCGAGTTCAGTCAATTGCACTAATTTTTGAACGTTTTGAACACCTTTTCTGTACAAATATTCCACCAAGTTTCTTCTTTCTACTTGCGACATTATTTCACAAATATTAAGCCTGTTGATAATCAACAATATTTGACAGCTGGTGTTGTTATATGATTTTTGCCATGGCCTACAGTCGGCACAACCTACTTGATGCATTACTTTTGTCTTAGGATGTAACAAAAAAGAAATATATTAAAATTAAGAAAAATAATAAATTCCGGATACTTTCTAGACGGACTATACAATTGCTACGTTCTTTGTTGCTTACATTTTATTTATTGTTATTATACCTTTGTTTTGAAAGAGCTCAGCTTCTTTTTGTCTTTGATCGAGTATAACAAGCCTTGAGGACGGTTTGCTGTTTTTTTTTAAATACCTAACGTCCTCTTTCTTTTGATGGTGATCTTAGGTCGAGATTCACTGGCTTCTAGAAAACAAAAATACTCAAGGATTGTTCTCGCTATTCTCCGCAACTCTATTCTTTTTACATTGGAACAAAAATATTTTTCTGTCATCTGACTAGGGAATTTACTGGTAAATTTTAATACCTAAGTAGGTATATGAGTGAGTGTGAAACATTTTAACATCGAACCGGATATACAACAATAAAAAAATCGAAAGAGGCATAAGTATCGGCAATCTCCGCACCGCACAGATTTAATTAATTATATCATAATTATTCCGGGACGGCCGTTTTGAGGACACATCATCAATCGCATGCACGTACTATCCCTACTTTCAAGAAAACATATTATTTACAAGTGCCTATTTCTACCTTCTACACTCCTTAAAACTACGACATGCGAAAAACACCTACAGATATACAACAGAACAGAGTATAACAAGGTTCCGTTCTCTTTGTTCATCAGATTTTTGTTTTTATGTAAACCGTCTCGTACGCGTCTAATTCCCGCGACGAAGTTACATTCTTAATCAATTTCAAGTTTTCTAATTTAATATTATGCCCGGTTTCGTTTGTGTTGGGCTACACTTGACGAATCTAATCTACCGTAACGATAACCCCTTATGTGTTCTTTAAATCTGATGCCTATCGATTTTTTCGTTTGACCAATATAGGCTCTATTACAGTCACTACATACAATTTTATAAATTCCCGACCCTTCTTCCATTTTCGGTTTATCTTTAGGATTACCGAGAAGGTTTTTAAGTGTATTACGCGAACCTAAGCACACGTTCACATCTTGACCCTTCAAAATCTTACTCACGCCTTTCGATATGCTGTGAAAGGGGAGTTTCACGAACTTCTTACTGTTAGTTTCTACCGGGGTTAAGCTCGTTGAATTTCTTACGTAAATCCTATGTTGGACTCTCTTAAGCATGCGACCGACATCTATAGAAGAGTAACCGTTGTAAATAGCTAGGTTTTTTTATGAATTTAAGTTCTTTGTTATATCTACTTCTACTTAAAGGGAATTTAACTCATCTATTAATTAAGAAACTAATCGCGGCCATTTTGTGTTGTCCACAGTGGTTGGAATTGTTCATAATGTACCTATTAGTGTTGGTTTCCTTTCTATAGATGTCAATTTCCAGTTTATTGTTGTTTTTAATTACTAAACTATCTAGGAACGGAAGTTAATTGTTCACTTTTTCTTCTACTGTGAATTTAATAGTTTCAAATTTTTAATTGAGTGTCGGGTAATCCTGAATATTGCTTTTCTTAGTATCAAAAATCGCGAAAATTTCGTCTACGTACCTAAGCCAAATTCTAGGAAGATATGTGGTATCCGTTTTCATACATGTTTCGAATTTACTCGGCTATGAAGGCGGACAAGGGGTTGTCCATTGCTGTACCTTCTAATAGTTCATAGTACCTGCCCTCTACTTGAAGACAATTTTAATTCATGCAAAGTGAAGTT
The DNA here is from genome assembly GCA_902654985.2 of Oryctes borbonicus. Classification (NCBI taxonomy): domain Eukaryota; kingdom Metazoa; phylum Arthropoda; class Insecta; order Coleoptera; family Scarabaeidae; genus Oryctes; species Oryctes borbonicus. The sequence continues at coordinate 621,482 of LR736867.1, read as the reverse complement.
CTTTGAAGAATCTTTTTATATTCTGCTATTTTGGCACCATCAATATTGTTGACCTTTAGGAGCTCCACCAACCAAATACTCTATGGTTTCAGGAATCGGTATACTGGGGAAGAGTGAACAAACATCGAACGATGTTCCGACGAATTTCCCCATCTTCTAGTTTAATATTGTTTACTTTATTTACAAAATCAAATTAATTTTCTACTTCAAAACTGTCTACTTTGATGGGCAAGTTTTTGTATTCATTTGGACAATTTGTACGTGGGTGAGTCTATGCCTGAAACTATTGGTCTCATAGATTTACCCGGTTTGTAGATTTTCGGTAGGCAGTACATTTTTGGAACTGCTGGGTTTGAAATTGACAGTTCATTTTTCAGAGTTTCTTTCGTTTCTCTAATCCATAGAGGGTAAATTTGTTATATAAAAAATTGTTGACGCGTACTAAGCCGCAGTCCTTGCTATCATTATCGAAAGGGATCATTTTTCACCACATGGGAACAACACCGATTCGGACATTTTCCTCGCTGATCTTAACACCGAAATAAAGAAATTCTTCACCATTGAGGTAAATGTTCTAACTTCGAATCGGAGAATTTTTTCACTGCAGAGGAAAATAGTATCACGGAAACGAGCCAATGGTTAACACCGCAATGGTGAATTTTTCCACTGTGAGAAGCAAGGTTAACACCGAAGCGGAGAATTGTTTCACCGTGGGAGCAAAATTCTCAATACCAAAATAGAAATTTTTTACCGGAACGAAGAAACTTTCCATCGAAACGGAATATACACACAGAAAGTTATTGTTCCCATCCAACTCCGCTTACCACGGGACGGTGTTGAAACAACACCGTAAAATTTTAATTCCGTCGATTCTAGTACTTGCGTAAATGAACGCGAGAGAACAACCAGACGATGTTAAAACAGATCTGATACTGTATTTTTATTTGTGTATCGTTTACAAAGTACACCACCATATTAGCTTTCACACTGGAAACGTGTCACCAAGCATATTACAGAAATACGGTTTGAATTGCATCCATACTTTATTTTGATATTAACTTTGCATTTTAATACGAGTTTGATTGCATTTTCCATCATCAAATCATGCAATACATATGATAATTCGCAGCGATGTTCGAAGGTGCGCAATTGCGAATTCGATCTGCATGGAAGCAAATAATCTAATCCCAACAGTAAATATGTAGAGAGGACGCCAAATTTATTTTAAAATTAAATTTCGCGGTATATACCTAGGCAGGTGTATACAATTACAATTTAGCTCTCTAACGGCATAAAGTATGAGTAAATCCACCGGTAACCCAGAAACACTTCGCTAGAGGGATTATTCTGCATGTATTTCCTTTTCATTCGCCACAATTGTTACGGTGTGGGCTTCGTAGCAAGCGTATTCGGCGTCTGTGTCCATTTCTCGACAGGAGAGCTTTCTTTCAAACTCAATATTCATTGCCTCTTGGTGTTGTTAGCTTTCATTGTTATTCTGAGGTAATAGAGAAGGTTGCACCGTTTGTTTAATTGCGAGCAATACGGATTAATATTTAGAGAAAGAAATAAACGAGAAAGGCATCTTAATATGTCAAAAAAAGATGCAATGTAGATAATGTTTGAAGGACGTTTGCAATTTCGTTAAAACAAATAATGTAAATAAAAGAAATGTTAAAATCGCGGAAGATAATTATCGCAAAACGAAAATTTGCGTTCGACTAAGTTTTAATTCCCAAGTTACTACATAGAATCTAACGAAAGCGAACATTATAAAAGTGCTTGTATACTAAGAGGTCCTTATTGTTCAACTTTCTATAAGTGTAGTTCCCATCCCCGTATCTTGTTTCAATCAACAGAAAGCGAACTGATCTTTTCGTTCGAAATCTTGTCGTGCTCTTTGTGCTGTCGGGGAACCGCTCGAGTACATGAATTTCGCCCTATCCACTCTGCATGCTCCGCGAATTACAAAATTTCTTGGGTATCCTTATTCGTCTCAACGAGTTTTACTTTACTTTTCACTTTAATGTATGTACTTTTCGAGCAACTCCTGTTGATCTAATGTTTATTGGTTCGTTTCTTTTGTATCTGGCAACGTTTCAAGGCAAAGTGTAATTTGTTGGGAAACTTTGAAATTCCAACATCTTCAGGGAAAAAGTATGCCATGGCTGTTTACCAATCAGTGGAGAAATGGACAATAAACGACGACATTGTGATACGACAACAAGTAACACAGGTCGAGTAAACGGTGCCTGTATGAATTTAGAAAAATTGTTAAATCGTGACCCTTGCCGTTATCATATTTTCCAGTTAGTTTTGAAGGCCTGTTTTAACCTGCTCATGGACGGACATCGACAAGAACGTTTACATAATTGACACCAACAAAGTGCCCGCTCTACCATTCTTGAATTTTTTTAACACCACTTTTCTATGCAAATGTAACCGAGGGATGATTACCGAGAATTGTTGGAGTTAATGATGATCTTTCTTGGCGGCATTCCGAAGAATGGGTCATCGTTTCATATACAAGGAGTTGTAAGCCATGCTAGGTAGATCACAAGGATAATTTATGCCTTCAAGATATTTTCGTTTCAAAATAAATTTCAGAGGGAGAAGAACTCTTTATGAAGAATATATTCTTCTTATTTGAATATACGTTCGGGCCAGATTTCTGCCATCAGAATCAAATAAACTGCGGAAAACATTGACAACAACCTCAGACACTTATTTCTCGAAACTGTGGCTTTATCCTTACTTGATGAAAATATTCCAAGATAAACATGGATCAAATTATGCTGGAACGAGGCAAAGGCGAAGAAGAGGAAGAAGAAATAAATCAACTAAAGAGGCATATTCTGTGCAAATATAATTTTTCTTCCTTTGCAAACATCGAATTTTCGTCTTTCGTAGAACACCCGGTACAAAAACTTCCCTCACGAAACTTAACATTTAAACATGTCCGGATTATATTTTGAGTAGCTTATTAGTACCTACCACTGGTGCAGTGGAATTTCCTATTTTCGTATCTAAGTTCACTGCTACCGTCGTCAAATTCGCTAAGAATATTTCACATTTTGGCGTTGAAGGACCGCATCTTTGTCGAGACCCCTTATTTTAAAAATTTACAGGAATAACAAAGATATTGGGATAATATGCAGTGTTACGTTTACATAACCGGAGCAGTATTGTCAAGTTTATTTTTTTTAAATGAAAAAAGCATGGAATATAGCCGCTTAAAGCTTGCAAATTCTGGAATACCCCCGTATGAATTCATGTTATTATTATTAGAGGTCTATTTATATAACGGCTTAAAATGAATATATTTCTACTTGTAATAAATCTTATTGAAACATCTCCCGAATTCTACTCCAAAGAAATAAAGGAACAAAACGGAATGAAAAGCTCCCCCGAAATCCTTAAAGTAAACATAATAATTTCGCAATAGAGGCGATCCTTTCCCTTTCCTTGAAGATCACGCGAAAAGGTATATCTTACATAGATAGCGCGTAAAAATTATTTGAATGGTCCTTTTCGCCCGAACCCTCGCAAACGCGTAATTCAGTTACCCTGCAAAATTTTTCGGAAAATAAATGATCCTAAACTACAGCACTCCTACGGAGCGCGGAATTCCGGTTAGACGTCGATTACTGCCGAGAAATTCTTGCATTCACTGGCCGAAAAGACCGAACTTGAATCTATGTTCGGTCGAGAAGAGTAGATTAATGTGGACGTGTTCGTAGTAGCTATTCTTTTATATTTACAAGCGCTGAAATTTCGCAATTAGTGACATACTTTCGAAAGTTATAAATTTTCAATAATGAATTTATATGATTTATGTACTTACCATAACTATTCTCCAAAATTTTGCAATTTTGAACAATAAACTGTATTTCAAAATATAGAAGAAGAAGTTATTTGCCATAGTAACTAAAATGCGACAGATAAGCTAACTATTATTAAATTTTGTGGAAAAGTGAGACAAATTTTACATAAAAGGACTTAAATTTATCAAGAAATTGAATTTGAATTATTTTTCAAAACATGGAATATTGGAGCATTTAATACTATTAGTTTATATAACTATATGATTATGTTTTGAATTATCAATAAATATCAAAATCAGGTGTTTACAGAATTTAAATTATTTTTTTTTTTAAGACTGGACAACTATTAATTTGCTTATTATAAAGCTCAAGACATTTTTATTTTTGGAAATTATGTATGTAATACATATTTGCTTCGACAGCAAAATTTTCGTTTGTTGTCTTTTCTGTAGAATTTTTGTTTGAGACGGGTGGCGCAATACCTAGCGCGCTGTGCTAGCAGTCTCGGGGTCACTCTCAGAATAAGGTCTTTCCTAGTTTCCCTTGCTCCAAAGTCGGTAAATGCTGAGGGCAAAGCTCTACGGGCGTAGGCGATGCTCCCTGTAATTGGCTGAATGCTGCTGGGGTATGTGAAGGCATGGATTATAATTATTATTTGTATCAATCAAAATCCTTAATGTCGTATGTAATATCGGATACGATCATCAATAGGCTAACTATATAAATATCGAAGTCGTTGGATGGGCAGTACTATTTATGGGATAACGGAATAAACAAAGAGAGAGAATTAGAAATTTTTGACATTAGACAAGCTTTGGATAAAATTATTTTAAAATAAGGGATTGATCATTATGGTAAGCAAAAACGATTAAGACAACCTGCAAGATGTACCTCTGAGTCTGAAGTTTTAAGAGAATTGTCAGTTACTGGACCATCAACATCACAAATAGTGCATAGAGTGAGCCTGATCTGTAATTCTAGTCTAATTAGGGAGTGGGCAACACTTTCTGATTTAAACACCGCAAATGTTTAAGATCACCTACGCTGGAATTGTATGATATTAAAGTTCGACTACAATTTTCTGAAGAAAACATTGGACATGAAGACATCTGACGCCATGTCATATTTAGTGACGGGAGGTGTTCAATTTAGTTCAGCCAAGTGGATTCTGTTATTGTTAGCTTAAGGTGGAGGACCCATTATGGTTTGGCCTGGCTTAAACCAGTAATTGTCCCAGAAGGATAAGGTACCAAACCAATATAAGAGAATATCTTCGACAGTTCGGGAGTAAAGACAATGCAATGACCTGCAGTCTGGATATAAACCTAATTGAGAACGTGTAGTAAAGAAAGTTTATGATCTGGAAAAGCCACTCATCAAGAATGTCTATCAACTCAAAGGAAGGATACGATTGGCTTGGTATGAAGTACTGACTTCCACTTTAAAGAAGTTAATGGACAGTGTGCTGAACACGCTAAAATCTGTTATTAAAAATAATCAAATATTAAATTATTAATCCAAAAGTGCAAAAGTTACTTAAGTTTATAATTATTCACAGTTTTTGACCAATATTGATAAACTATGAGCTATATCTTTGTAGATATTATGTGTAGCTTAAATTAATGTTTGTTGACCACACACCATTGGATGTATGTATATACGATAAGTATCCATGTTTGGAGACAGATGATCTATGTGTGGCAAAATCTGCACCACCCACTGTGAGTACTATTCTCTCCTTGATGATGTCTGTCAAAATTTCGGAGAAATTCATTGACTAATGTTGTTTTGAGAGCTGTTGAAAGTGAGTGAGTTTATGTATTTGTGAAACCATGGAAAAAGAATAATATCAGTCAGTGACTGGATTTCTTCTTGGTGGGAAAACTCGTGTGTAAAACATTCTTAAGTATGAGAAAGCTATCGACGGGGTGGGTACCGCGTCTGTTGACGATTAATCATAAACTGAATCATAAAATCTAGCCCAGTCGGCAAAATGGGATGTTTTCCAGCAAACCTGTACCAAAAAAAGACGAAGACGATTCCATCAGCAGGAAATGTTATAGCGACGAATCTTTGGGATTCACAAGGCATAACCTTAATTGATTATTTGGAAGGGAAAGAGTTACAGGCCAGTATTATGCTAATTTATTGGACAGATTCGACGCTGAACAACAGACAAAACAATGCCCACCTACTGAAGAAAAAATCATCACTGCAGGTAATTGTGACAGAGAAACTAATCCAGTTACGATACCAATTGGTGTCCCCATGTCCACCATATTCGCTATACTAGGTCCCCTGTGAAGTCACAGAGTGCCTTTCTTTTTTCAAAGTTGAAATGGTTTGGAGAAAGAGGTCACTGCCGAAATAGTTCTATTCCGCAGAGTTAGACAAATTCCATTATTTGATTGGTTTAAAGTAACATTAATAGTATCATCTGTAAAATGTCTAATAATATCACAGGTGTACTCACAATATAACATATATTTAACAATGCTGTGTTGCATAATATATGTTTATAGAAAATTCTAATTAAATATAAACTAAATTTTTATTCTATTCTTAGTTTAATTTAGAATAAAACTAAAATAATTAAAAATTAGTTAAACGCCTTTGATCCATTTTCAGCTTTTTCGAATAAGCTACCATTTGCAAACAACTTTTTTTAACAAAAAGCAAACGAACTTTTATATTCGACGATTTCATTGAAAAAGCTAGATTGTACTACGTACTACGTAAATAAATGAAGGCTGATGAAGATGAGGCGAGTAGCGATTTCTCTTCTATTGCGCTGGCAATATTACAGTTTTACATGTAAACAGCTGAAAAAGGGTCGGTATTGTAGCACAATGGACTATCGGCTTTTCCACGTGAGTCAAGCACCCTCCGCTAGAGTGCGGTATCAACTTGAACTCTGTCACCCTTAGATACAAAATCAAATACAGGGAAATATTCTTTTGTTAAGCGTTGTTTTCGCCTTTTTGCGATGAACTTTGTACGACGGTTTTTCGTTTTTTTCTATTTCATATCTATTGATTTTTAACGGATGGGAATTAAAATCTTTCATGTGCTCTTCACATCTTAGCTTATTTGTGATGTTCTTAATGCTATTGTTGTTTCTCTTTTATGATTAGCCACCAGTCGTCATTTTTCAAGTTTGAAGTATCTCTCTAAAATCGTTTTTGTAGTTGACAATAATTTAGTTAATAGGAAGATATCTGGTATAAAATAATGGCGTTTATTATAAACGATTTAAATTTTGTTTTGGTGATAATGTTGGACAAAATACTTTTGCGTTAATATTGCTAGTAAGGATGTTGACATTTTTGAAAAAATCTTAAGAATGTAACGAATATATTTCCCATCTAAAACTACTCTATAAGATTGTAACTTGTCTACGGACAAAAGTAGGGTGTTGAAATAATATTTTGCATTGGGTTTCATTGTGAAAAAATGATTTTCAGGTCAGTGTGTAAAGTGTTCCATGGTTTTGTTGTTATATCTTCCTTGTTATAAAGAGGCAGCGTAATTAATTATTATTAATTTACATCGTATCTGTGAGTTTATAAGAACATAATTTTCAGGTGTAAATATGTATGTTATTAAGCTTTTGCAAAAGCATTTTTTGGGAAGGAGCATTTAAATAATTATCCGGAAAATAGGAGGTAACTTTTCTACTTTCTGTAATATGAATAATTTTACCTCTCTGAGTGAATTTTGCATCGCTACAAAATTTTGAAGATGGTTTCATTACAAAGGTGGAATGTCGGAAAACTAGATCCACCCAACACTTCCAGTAATATAGCTATGTGCCTATACTATCAGAATGTTCGCTTTCTTCGATTCAAACTTTCGTCGTTATATTGGCTGAAAGTTGTTATTAATGCAAATGTTGTATTGTTCGTAGACACATGGTTAGATGATAATATTAGTGAACCGACAAAAGATATAACGTTATTGGGAAATCAATTGGACGTGGTTGCTTGCCTGATTGCCTTTAGGAATAATATGTAAGTTACTTGCTAGGTGGGTGCATCTCTGCTAATTAATTTAGTTCATTTAGCTGATATTGGCGTTGCACATAATTCACATTGCCAATACTTATTTACCACCTGATATGATATATGATGACTACGAGGCTTTTTTGAAAGCTGTGAATTTTAAGTTCTTGTTGTTGGCGATTTCAACTGTTCTGAATATAAAAAAAGATCGCTACTGTATATCAGAACGTCGATTATCTGAGCGCGATTAAACCGCGCCGGACGTTTGATTGTATGAATGAGAATTAATTACAGGAAAAAGAAATTATAGGAAATAAATGATTGAAAAAAGAATTGTTAGAGAGTAGTAATCTAACAAACTTTTAATATTAAAGATGCAATTTATTTTATATCTCGAGCTCCAGAAGAATAAACTGGTGATATAATGGAGAACAAAGAATTGTGTAATGAAAACTTATTTTAATTACGAGATATAGAATAAGAAAATTTTGAAGGTTGGATATAATCAGATAGGAATTATATGGATTGCGAAATAATGATTGAAGAAGACATAACAAATCATCAGAGAAATACAACAGAATATTTATAGGTTCTATTACAAAAAGATGCTGGGAGTGGCGAGGAAATACAAAACAATGTAACGCACAAGCAGGCTCATGAAGCCGTTAACATATTGTTGGAACATTTCCAGCAAGAAAACGTTACCGTGGTTTGGTGATATTTTGTATTTACGAAGAGTGTGGGAGATGATCAAAAACAATTTGAGAAAAAATAAAGAAACTAACCAAATTAACGGATGTCTTTAAAGAAATTCTTCTACTTTATTACTAAACAATAACCACAAAGTGACGTCTTTAAGCAATTTTCCGCATATGTTAAATCTAAATGAATGGAATAATGTGTGGCAATATTCTGGTTTTTGTTTATTGCAATATATCATGCGGACAGCATGTTTTATCAAAATATTTGTTTAACCAAGTATAGCAAATTTCCCAACAGTTCTGATCTAACTAAATCTGACAGTATTATAAAACAACACAATATAATAAATTCGAAACGCTTCTTCCATACATCTATTTGGTTTTTCATAAATCTCAATAGAAATTCGTCGCGCAGACGATCTATTTTCAGCTCTTCTTTGCGTTATTTGTTTCAATTTCAGTTGAAGTTGTGGCCTACCTAACTCCTTTATTTTAATTTTTTCTTTCAGAGGAAGTCTATTAGTCACTTTTTAAAATTACACAGACAGTGTTCATTTTTAAGGTTGTTACAAACACAGTTAATTATCATCGTTATATAAAAATAAAGGAAAAAGTCTATACTAAACGAGAACACTCTCTCTCGTGGAAATCGTGCATCCCAAATGCACATACACGGGCTAGACTGTCGTCGGTGTTTGGTTAGGCATCGTACCCATAGCAACTAGAGCCGCGATTTCATTGCGGCCCAAGTATTTAATTTCAACCTATTGTAACTATGTCGCATAAGGTATGTAACCATGAGGTATAAAGCATGTAATTCCAGAGAAGTCAGAGGATACTTCAACTGCATTTTTGCAATAATTACGTAATATGAATTTGAAGAAGAATTTTGCTTATGAATTAAAATTGAATTTTTAAAGGAAACATCAGACAGAGCATGCGGCTTTGCGGCATTATGGACTCACCGTTCTTGGTTAAAATAATATTTACAGAAGTATTGGTTGTAAAGGTCATTTACGGAGGAGCCGTTTGTTCGGAAATTATCGCAATTTAAGATTAAATATATATATATTATCTTATTGATAGAATCCGGCTCGCTTTATGGTATTCACGTTACATTCGCCTATAGGAGTCTTTTTCGTACCATTTTATAGTTTCTTTGAATGAAAATCTATAATCAGAACAATACATACATCTTTGTTTGTAAAGTTTCTCATACTGGTAAAATTTATACAAACAATCCCCATCTGAATTAATAATTGAACAACAGAGATAGGCTGCCTTGTACGCTAAAAATATAGCTAAAATAGTTTAACGGCTTGGTAGCAAGAGGACCTGCGCTTGGCTGGGCAAAGTTAGGCGCTGTGTGTTCGAGTCCCGCTAGGATCAAAAAGTTTTTTTAGTGAGTCCGGTACACTCCCAAGTCATTATTCGCAGTTGGAGTATAATTAACTGCGTTTCATCCTCTACGGCTAAGGGATGATACGCACAACTTACACGCTAAAAGGCTCCTGAGGACAAGCTTTAAGAAAGCTTACACACCCCGATGGGTCGTCACCACACTTAAAAAAATAAAAAAGTAGCCGTGAGTAAGATGCTACTACACACTTTACTGTATTTTTTCAAACAACTTCTTTACAATTAATGAATTAATAGCATATATATCATCGTGGAAAAAATGTGCGCGATTGTAGTATAAACTGCAAATTTTTTTTCACATAAGGCTATTGTAATCTTTCCCGAACAACTTTGTTCACTTCCATTCCGGCGACGGCGTCGTTTATTTATTTTTTAATAAATAGAACTTTAATGATTTTAAATCTAACTTGGTTTACTTTACATTTCCACGGACGCGTTGATTTTCTAGAATCCTCCTAAGCAGTTTTTAAAATATGCAGCCGGATAATGATTAGTAATAATTAATTAAATTACGAGGGATCGTTTGGATTTCTGAGAATCGACACCTACTCTTTCTCGGAAACTTTGGGACAACGTTGTCCGAACGCTTAATGGCATCCAGGAATCGGATCGTCATTATTTTCTCGTACCCTCGTAGTAGATTTATACGGAAAGAATGTTGTGTGCAGATGTCGTCGCTATTTAGTCGTTATGCTGAACTGGCATTTCTTCGTAATCCTGCAGGAAGAAGTAGTGATATATGCGAAATTCATATCAAATAAGAGGGGAGCTAACAGCAAGCCCGTATATTTATTATGTCGCCTATAACTATTTTAATTATTTAGTAATACGCGCAAAGGAGCATGCGGGCTATGAAAAATGCATGTAAATTTATAAAGCAATTATATCGACCGGGTGTTTTAAAATATGCATGAAAGAATGTAATATAAACGTTATATATGGATATTTGTGAATTTATTGTAAAACTGAAATAAATAATATTACAGATACTTTTCAATAACACAAAGTTATATGTAAATACATTGCATAGTTCCTAGTAACACAGTTGGTTGGCTGGCGGTTGGTCTTCAGTTGGTACAACGTCGTGACGGTCAGCCACGGTTGGTAGAGTATCAATAAGGTATGCAAAACCAATGGCACTTTTCTAACGTTGGAAATCGATTGGCTCTAGCTCAACAAAATCAGTTAAGCGTTGATCGAATGATAATCAAACTACGCTTAGCAGTACGTACTTGTGTGACATAAGCAAGTCGATGATTGGTTCAGCATTGGTTGAAAATCAGTTGCTAAGCGTTATATAAACGTGACGTCACGGTCGGCAGACAGCAGTGAGCCAATTTTCAGGAAATGTTCGTTAAAGGTCGGTGCAGGACAAAAGTAGATAGTTGCGAGGACATTGCCAGCCAAAAATGTATAATGTTCACACTTTCATGCAATCTGGACATCGCTGCTAACGTCGAGCCAAGCGATTATTAGGACTCCGACCGGATATTGTCGGCGAAAGAAGCATCTTTTCATTTGGGACTAATCGGAAACAACTCGAGGATGACACAGTGAAACACCTTCTTTGCAAATGTCCTATGCCAGCGTCAATTAGAAGGACAACGTTGGGTGACGAATAGTTTCGCCTAACCGCAATAACGTCCTAATCTACGTTGGGATTGAAAGACTTTGCAGTATGATGAGAATTCATAGGGGCCTATTGTGACCTAAATACTGTGAGATATATCGCCCCTTATTATTACGGTTATTGTTCATAACCATAACACCCTTTAAAATAATGTTTGTTAAATTTTTTCTTAATATGTATGATTTCTTCACATTTTGAATATTTAGAGGCAATTTATCGAATAGCATATATTCGCTATAAGGTAGGTGTTTCTGATATAAAGAGGTGGAATGCCTGCCAAGTAATAGCCCATCTTTGTTTCTCGTATTATACTCACGGCTCAATAAGTTACAAAAAAATTGCTCTCGGTTGGTAAATGTGTAACAGATTCATCTAGATGTCGAAGACTATACGGGAATCATTTTCTATATTGGAAGATATATTCGAATTCGATTCGAAAATGAAATGAGGAAGAGAAGAAGATTTATCTTAGTTATCTCGTAGTCTACGTATTTTATTTTGCGATCGCACAGATAAGCCGGCGATGCTAGGCTCTTTTCCTCAGTAAAAATATCAATTGGATATCCGAAATCAATACGTCTATACGAAATAATTTAAATAATAGAGTCACAAAGGGTCTCCTCGCGCTTGTAGTAAATAAGCCGGATGCGGCGCACACGTTTGATTGGATCGATTGAAAGAATGCTCCATAGAGGTCACTGAACCGAGCTTTTTACACCCTGGTGACGTAACGATTCAATTCTCACTTTAAATTAACCGCAAGCGGAACGCTGATAATCTGAAACTTGAAGGTAATATGATGATTGTTGTATAAGAAAACCTCCGAATCAAAAGTTCATATATCTTCTGTTTTTGTTTTAAATTACTTTAAACGTTTCTAGTTAGATTCGGCTCCACTTACGTTTTAAATTATTTTATTTTTAATTAACAAAGGCCTATAATATTTACGTTACAAGATAATTTACAGTGATAGGAAATGATAGCTTTATCGTTATCCTTAGATATGGTTAACATTTTTGATGGTTTTGTTTTAGCTCAAACTCACAGCCAAATTCAGCTATAGACTATTGTAATGGTAAACTTTTGTGTTATAGCTATTGTTAGGTGTACAGGTTACAATGTACCTTGAAACTGATCGCATTCAATACCTACTTTGACAAAGTTGTATGTACACTGCCGTTCAGAAAAGTTCGGTCGGTTGGTAAAAAACATGAAAAGGTTATAGAAACAAACGAAACTAAAAACAAAATGCAATTTTATTGTATGTACAGGTAAAAAAGACAAAAATAAATAAATAAAAAGTTATTCTGGCCTAATATAACATACTGAACATTATTTTTTTTTTCGTCGTTATGTTTAGATACCAAGAAAAATGAACCAACTGATTCTGACTACTGAGTTGTTGGTTTAGAAACTTAAGTGATATGGCTAATAGCCGTTCTCGTTTCTTTGATTATACACCAAATGATGTGAATAATGCATTTAATCCAGGTTTATAAAACCAGATACAATGGAGTTCTCCAAATCGAATTCAATCATTTTGTTATTTAATACATTCGTACATTTTAAGTTAGAGCTTGTGGGATCCAACAACCAGAAAGAAACATTGTAATAGAAAGGGTTTAAAACAGATTTTTTAAATTCTTTTCTTCTCTGTTTCGCTGATTAAATCTAAATGCGAAATTGCTATATTGAATGCTTTCAATAATTATTTTGAAAATGCTTACGTGTTGTCTCTATTTAAACTACAGTACAGGCTGATCTATTAGTTCTATGATAAACTTTGGAATATGAAAACTGGTACAATTTTAAGTATAAAAAGAATTATAACAAACGGCTGTTTCAAGGATTGATGTATACCCGAAACAGCTGTCCGGGATTAATGAATCAAGCTAGTGTGATGCGGAGGTTGTCAATACTTTTTTTGTGTTGTTTGCCATACTGCCCCATAGTCCTTGCTGTCATTATTAGTTAATATTGAATTTAATATGAGAATACTGAATGTTTGAAATGGCATTTTACCTTGTGAATAAATCAACAATAATCTTGTCTAGAGCGCTGGGAAACCTCGCTATAAATTGTTATGTTTTGAAAAACTCTCAAATAGAAAAAATCATTTGAATTTCACCTTTACATATATTTACATTATATATTTTGGTTCATAATCGATTTCTAAATTTAAGATACGCATTGGTGTTCTTTGTTGCTTAAAAATAGATTCGATAAACTGCGTGTAAGGCGTAAAAACATCTTTCGGAGGGAACTCATTTTTAAACATTTAACAGAAAAGTTCGCTTCTATTTCGATATACTAGATTTTATTCTTGTTTTTCTAACTAATATGCCTTTAGATCTAATGTTACATCCTTTCCTTTTTATCTCGCTTTATTGTGTTATCAGTTTCCATTGCTACGAGGGGTCGTTTTTATTTTCCCGGGCTAGACATGGAAAAAAGGATTAGATTAACAATAAAAATTTATTTTTCAATATAGGCTCCTTGCTTTTGGATACAAGTAGTACATTGTTTTAATCGATTATAAAAAATTCCTTTAGCTTGTCTGCAAAATACCTTTCAACAGCTGCTATAAGTTCACCGTCGTCTATAAATTTTATTGCCTTTAGTGCTTTTTTTTTTTGAGATTTGGAAATAAAAAGTAGTCACAATGTGCTAAACCTGGACTATAAGGTGGATGGTCTCCATCCAGACACATATTTAGAATGGCGAAAGCATTCGTGGACTAATTTTTGTCATTCCAAGATGTAACTTTCTGAAAACCCTGGTTTTTGAAACTCCCAATAAAGCTGCTAATTGTCGCTTCTTTCATCTTACATACTCCAGTACCAAACATTTGAGTTTTTCATAACATCGAAAATGATCACGTCAACAGGGAACAGGATCCAGAAATTCTCCACCATGTTTAAACAATTTTGACCATTCGCAAATAGTTGACTTTGAAGGACAATCATTTCCATACACAGCCAACGTTTCTCCACAAATAATTATTGGAGATTTCCCTTGTTTTGTTAAGAATTTTATAACCGTTTGATATTCGAGTTCGTTCATTTTGACACGTGACAACACAAACCGACAGATACAACTAATACTGCTAGAATTGTTTTGTAAATTCTCTAACGCGTTGTTAAGGCATATGTGATAAAAAAAAGAATGTAATGAAAAATTACATTAAAATTAAAAACTGTCTACAAAAACTACCCCTCCTAGCTTTGTAAACATTAAAACATTTACAATTTTGCAATTTCCTTGTTTGTTGGATTGATCAAGTCCAGCAGGCATGAAATTATTTAATAGTACTACGGTATGCGTTGCTAGTTGGCTCGACCTTCGAAATGTTCCTCTTCTTATCGATTCTCCGTATGGAAGAGGTTGGTCTTGTTTATTTTTAGCTTTGATATCCATTATCCATTGTGCTATATATTACAGTTGCTTAGGCATTCTAGTTCGTGGATTGTTTTTGATTTTTTCTTCCAAGGGCTTTTAACATAACACTCCCATAGCGTACATAGCGCAAAATATCACTCCAAATTGCATATAACTTACATATTTATTTCTACTGAAGAATTAGCTCCATAAATATGACGGTCTAGAAAGATTCTAATGCTCCATCTTCTGTGTATATTTGGTACAAGATTAAAATTTGATACTACTTTGTTATAATATACCAAGCGAGTAAGTTAATTTTGAAAATAAAACAACATCAATCAAGCCAAATATGTTTGTTTTAATAGAAAAAAAATGTTTCTGTACTTTATTTCATCTTCGTACAAATACTAATGCACTACTTCGATGGCTTTGTTTGTCACTCCGTAGGTGCGAGTATTGTACCGGACTCACCAGAAAAATTTGCCACTTTGTCCTGGTGGAACTCGAATGCGCAACGCTTAAATCTGCCATTCAGGAGCAGTCCTTCTTACAATAGCGCCACATAACCGTTCATTTAATTTCAGTCGATTGAATTTGGTTAGATTTTTTGCCAAATCGTAATTTGCAATATCAAACTATAAAAAAAAACTCAACTGTGGAAATGGAATTGAACAATGGGACTTTACTATTGTCATGATATTGAAAAACGTGCAAATTTTCTATTCATATGTATCAGTTGTTAGCCGAACTCTACATAATAACATAGAGCACTTTTCTAATAATAACAAAGCTATTACGGATAAATCAGCAAATCCCAAACTTTTAAGTTTTAATCATTTTGTGATAGTGTGTAAGTCTGGCATTACAACTATTGCATTATTTTCAGCAGAAGTCTTTTAAGGGTAGTGATTCCGAGATATTCTCAAAAACAAATATTTCTACTGCTTCAGATATTTAGAGTGCTATGAAAAAAAATATTGTGGGAAGGCTAGACGTGGCTTTGGTATGGGAAAAAATGGAGATTTTTCTATATTACCTCTTTGGAAATTTAAGCATTAAACAATCAAGAAACGGGGGAAATCATGAACATCACAGAGTAAAATTCCCCTTGAGGATGGCAAACAGCACATTTAAGAGAGATACGGATGCACTACATTCGCTATGTTGTGAGGTTTTACTACGACGTTGGGTATCAAAAACTGAAACGAATGCTCTTTTGCCATTTTTTAAATACATAATTGATCAAAAATCTACTTTTACATAAAATTTCAAAAGTTGGTTTAAATTCTCAAGGCATTCTATGATTGTTTCTCGAATTTGAAAATAGCAAAATTTAATTAGCACCTTTTTTATTAAAAACTTACTATTACTCGATTCAGAAGCTCATAAAATGATTTTAACCAAAATCTAATCAAATTCGCTTCATACAGTATCTACTAACCAAGATAGATCAAAATTGATTAAAGAATCTAAGAAGGAACTAAAATGTACCATAAAATTACAATGTAATCACGAATATATTAGAACATCTATCAAATTCCATATTGGTTGCCTTCCATTTAATGGATCTTAAAAAATAAGACAGAAAGCGAACTTCCTAAAGTTACAAAGACCCAAGAATGAGCGATTTTCTTTTCGGCATGGGAAGAAAACTTCTTTGCAGCCGTACGAAATTAGTGCTGGAGATGGTTCAAAAATTTCTACTAGAACGGTTAGAAGACGATTAAACAGTGCAGGTTATTGTCTGAAATCAACAGAAACAAACGTTTAGAATGGGCCAAAAGACATCGAAATTGGACAATTTAAAGTAGGAAGAGTGTGTTGTGGTCCGTCGTAACGAATAATAAAAAACGTAAGAAGATATTGTTTTCAAACTCAATGCTATAATCATGATAATGCCAATTTTAAGGGATAAGCATTGTTTTTGATAAATAGAGTACATCCATAGTTATTTTTTCAGTTTTTTTGGTACCCTTAGAAGCACCTTTGTGCGTCGCATTGTTAACGATGGTTTTTGGAATGATTGTCGTTCCTACTCTACTATCATCATACGGCATTGGGGAAATGTTACGGTGGCATGAATAGCCAATCATACACCGACATTTTAATGCCACATTGAAGCCATCGTATGTAAAACTTTTCGAAGGAGTTTCTAGAAAAAAAATTTTGTCATCAAGGTAGCTCTCCTTGCCACAATCTAATCGACCATTTCTTGTACTTTACTACTCTACTAAAGGATCATAAACCACTTGAAGCAAAAAGGGAAGCGTGGAAGATATTCCACCTGTGCATTATGGGTATAATGTCTAATCATGAAAGCCCATTGAAGTCACACATGATATTTATTTGCATAGAAAATTTTATAATGCAGTCACTATTGTAAATGCATATACTTCAGTGAAGTTTTGAAAAGCTCGTTTTATTGACCAGGACTGTACTTGTGAATGAGACGGCAATATCGCATTAACATTTATACCATAGAACTCTGCTTTACTGACTTATCATTAAAAAGGGGCGATGAAAATACACTTTGTTAAAGGGTACTACATTCATTGCACGTACGAGATCTTTTTACGTATTTTATAATGCGACGGGCTTTCTGATTTATCGGGGCGCCCCTTTCGCAAACAATAACGCAGCGTAAGTCGTCACGTTGTGTGCGAGAAACTTCCAATGTTCTACGCTCCCTTTCACAGTACATGCGTGCGGAACTTGCGCGCTGTATTTTAAGGATACAAGCAGTAGTTAGTTATCGGGGAGCTTTGGACGCCTGGCGTGGTAAAAGTGGGTTCAGTCAGTGTAACGGAGACGGTGCCTGAATCAAAGTGGCGCGATACGGACTCGCCCGCCTCGTGGCGGCCCGCCACGCCATCTGGCGGTTGCGTAGGACCGGATCCCAACCTTGTGCCGATAATCCGACGGATACGGATTCGTATGTACCCTTACCTACCGCACGCTTGAAATACAAAAAAAAAAGTAGTAGCATCTCATGTCACAATAGATTTCACAAGATGAAATTGTTTTAACGCTTCATGCGATTCAGAATAGTACACTGCTCATTTGCGTTATGTTTTCGCATATATGCTAATGCGAAGGTTCGGCGATTGATTTTAACAAAACCAAAACCATACGCTATTAATAGACAATGATTTAAGATGTTATCGCAAGGGTGAAAATCAAGAAAGGTTTTATCGAACAGAAGTAAATGCTTTTACCTGGAAATATCACATGTTCAGAGAATATTTTCCTTGTTTCCTAAAACTAATTTTCGCGTATATTTATTTCCAGTCGCATGTGTTTTGTTTGAAGCAAAGCAAGTAGATGGGATATGCAAATTAGGATTTAAATAACTTTCTACTACTAACTTGTAATTTGTCATAATTATCACTTCACTTTTCTTCGAGAGAACATGTTATTTATGCATACATTAAAAACGTTTATTTCTTTTATAATTTAGAATTATTACCCTTATTTTTCGAATTCGAACGGAATAGCAGAGAATAATTTAAATATCGTCTCGGCACTCGCTTCAAAATGATTTTGGAGTAGAATCTGCGAACAAAGACAAATCAGTAAATGCTTTAATCATAACTTCTAGGTACTTAACGATCAACAAAGCGTCAAGTCATTTTTTGATTTGCCGTTCGTAGACGTTATAAGGATTATTGAATGCTGAGTCGCTTGTGACGTCACTTACGTTCCATGATCTTTTATCGCCATTCTATGAATGTTAAAATACACATACATTAAATCGCACGTTTACGGGTGCCTTTAATAAGAGGTTACAAAAAGTTATTTATGTTTCTGTTGTAATTACATGCATCATCCACTAAATCTACACGAAAAGAAGGACATATATTAATTTAATAAAAAATCCAGCGTTTAACCACGAGATTTGTGTGCCTCTTGAATTAACAAAAAAATTTTTTTTTCATTTGTTTGTTAATATAACTATCCAAACGTTGAATTGAATAATCACTCTTTTCCGATCGAAACTAAATAATTTTATTAAACTGAAAATACATTTATGCCAAAACAAGGAAGATGTTATGTAACGTTAACCTAGAGCAATTTGTTATATCAACAACCCAGTTGAGCAACTGAAAACATAATTGAACAAAACAGGTTTCGTTACTTTAACAATATTTTAATGCTGTTTCGACTTTATTTCATGTCGTATAACCAAAGAAATTTATTGGATTAATAGCACAAAAACGATAGCATAATTTATCTATTAATTGGTTATTATTGTCACTTTCAGAAAAATATGTTGTCAATTATTTTGTTTGGATTTTCTTTGGCTTTATTTATTATTAAAAATGGGACTGATAATTGTTATACGTACTTAGATTTATTTTTTCTATACTACGTCTCGAAATATAAGTCATATCCGCTGAGAAGTAATTACTGCTAACGATTTACGAATTGCATATATTTTGCATTAATGATATACGTTTTGCATTATTTCTGCAAACAATAGAAGCGCCTTGCAAAAGATAATAGTATCTGAAGTAAGCATTCTTGATACCTATAAAAAGTTCAACCTAATCTTTGTTAGTTTTACTCAGTATATTTTGTAAGGATTCTCTGTCTGTTCGAACCTAAAATAATTTTTTTATTATATTTTAGTCTAATTTTCAAATTTAATTTTCGTGAACTAGTCATTTAATGTTAGTTACATTTTATATCTTTAAACAGTATGATTTAACAGAAATTTGTTGATACTTACACAACATTTACAGTTAATGCATTTTAGATTTGATGCAAAAGGATGTTTCGAAGTAATAAAAGACAAATAATAATCCACGTCCAAAACGGTGTTAAATAATCGGCATAATAAACTAATATGCATTAATAGCTATTGAAAGTTATGAAACAATCGTGTAATTTTTAATAACCGACAATGATGCGTGACACGATACTGATATCATTTTAATCACAATATAATACGAATTTCGGATTTGCTCGTAAACTTAAAAATATAATGAATGTTAATTTAATGTATTTTATGTGTTTGATTAGCCATAAGTATTTGTTGAAACAACTGTTACGAAGTTTAGTCTTGATATATATATAATATATACAAAAAATATATATAATATAAACGAAAAATTTATTTTATTCATTCGACAACTAATATGTTTCCTTAATTCAACAAAAATATGTTAACCAAAATAAATCGTTACTATAACAACAAATTTGTGTGAAGTCAAACGAAAATATTGTTAGATCAATGAGCTTTAGCTTAACAAAATGGTTTTGAATAATTCAGCGTATTTCTTTCTCTACGTGTAATCTTTCAATTGAATATAACATATTTGATTCGTATCATGATTGAATTTATTGGCTCTTTAACGGCATCTAACCCATTTTTTCCTGATGATCTTCGAAACCATGTTCTCATCTTCGAGAAGATGATGAAATTTTTTTCTTTGCAGTGTTAGCTGCGACTGAATTGTTTTTATACACAATGGCTACTTATTATTTTCATGAATTGACACTCTTTCACTAGTGAAACCACCACTTGTAAATGTAACAAGCAGTAACGTAAAAGTTATAGATTTAAAGTGTTAAAAAAAATCAAGAGAAAAGGATACAAAACGATTAAAACATGACGGTACTCGACGCAATGTTGCATGACGTAGTCTATCCTTGGTTCATATACCGGTACAAGGATGGTATGAGAAGCACCCGTGTTTTAAAAACAGCGACTATAAGTACTATACTTTAGTCGACTTCTGTCAAAATTTCGGAGAGCTTCAGTGTGTTGTTTTGCGAGCTGTTGAAAGTGAACAAGTTTATATTTGTGAAATCCTGGAATAAGAACAATACCGGTAATTGATTTGATTTCTTTTTTTTTGATGGGAAACTGTTGTAGTTTACAAGAACAATGCACCATCATCAGATACTGATTTAATGAAATTAAGCATGGTCGAACATTCGTAGAGGCCAGACGGAAGATATGCTCAATAAAGTTTACGAAATCACGTTAGTAGACCGCCGTGATGATTAGAAAAATTGTTAATATGGTAAACATTTTAACTGAACGTGTGCAGAACATCCTTCACGAAAAATTGAGTATGAAAAAACCACCGTCGAGATGGGGTCCAGTGACGATTGATCAAAGGGAATCACGTGATAACTTCAAGTCGATGCTTAGACTGCAACATTATGTGACTCTAGATTAGACATGGATACATCACTAGACATCAGAAACCAAAGCTCAGTGGGCAAAATGGGCTTTTCCCGCCGAATGTGCATCAAAGAAATCGAGGACTATTCCATCAGCCGGAAAAGTTAAGGCGACGATTTTTTGGGATTTGCAAGGGATAATCTTAATTGATTATTGAGAGTAGAGAAGGATAATAACGGGAGAGGGGGAATACTATGCTGACTTATTGAACCAATTCGGTGATGAACTAAAGAAAAAGCCCCGGCTTGCAAAGAAAAAATTCTCTACCATCATGATAACGCCCTGCCCATCTCATCAGCAATTGCAACAGCAAACCCAATCCAGTTGCGGTACGAACTGGTGTTTTTCAGAGGTCAGCTGCGTTCCAACTTTTTTGCCATCCAAATAATAAGGTTTGCCAAACTCTGCAAAAGTATCATTTCGACAAACCCTGTTATTTGGATGGCCTAGAAAAGTTACAACGTCGTTGACCTAAATTTACAAAGCTGCAAGAAGAATAAAACAATAGCATTGTCTTCCTTAACACAGATATTTATCATACGATCCTCGTATAGCGTACCTTAATGGATAGTGCTAGGTTAATCGATATAGAGGTGATTACACTTAATTTATACATGTATTGATTGCCTAATTTAAAAATAACTTGCAATTAGCGATATTCATCCACAAATGACGTTTAAGTGTGATTATTTAAGGTGGATTTCTTCGAAGGTATTTATGTAAAAAAGATTCTTCGAGCAAAGGCTTCTCTTTTTTATTTTATGCTTAACGTTGCAGTATTCCATTTGTTTTCACCATATTATTAAATATGCGGTATTGCGCTTATGATTTAGAAATTTACATATGCAAATTAAATCATATCGTTAGAAAATGCTTATCGATTTTGTTTTAAAATTACAAGAAGCTAGCAACAGTTTCCTCTAGCTTCCAAGTACTCACTTGGGTGTAAGGTTAGATAAGTGAGAAAGTTCATATGAGTGTGCTTAAAGGTTAAATCGATATTGAACTAATTTAATGGTATAATATGTATAGCAGATTTTCGTGTAATAGCTTATGTAATTTCTAATAGTGGTTTAATGTACGATCTGTTGTTAGATTGAAATTAAGGGGCCAGATTCGTTGCTGTTGGTCCTGTGAAATAGATGAAATTGGCAACCTAGTTGTGCTCTTGCTGCTGATTAATATGAAAAGGAATTGAAAAACGCATTCGTACAAGAAACCAAAATTTACTATTTTTTCTTTAATGTAAATCTCTGCGTATTTTCTAATATGTCGCAAGATAATTTAATCGTCACGATATTTTCGAAAAATTTACCAGAAAATACACATAAATCCAGATACATTGGATCTGGTGTAACGTACACCGGTGTAATATTAATCCGGGTGAATACTCCTCACAAAATTAGATTTTACTCTAGCTTACACAATGTTTGTTTCTGCTACTGTCGTATCGATTCTTCACGAAATAGGTTAAGAGGGTTCAAGTTTAGCTTTATGTCTACTGTAACGAGACATAGGTATCATTATTATTCATATTTTCAAGTCTATTTTGTCATGCCGGCGTGTTCGTTTTCCTTTTTTGATAATGTGTTATGAATTTGCGCATGTTCGGTGACCTAATTCACGACGTCATAACCGAAAACGTTAAAACTAATCTCACTACTTTATCTTTAAAAACAACTCATATATCACTCAGATTTTAAATGACGAAGTGATTTAAAATTCCAAAAGTAAATAAGGCTTGAGCAGGCAGTATTTATCAGTGCTGTATATTGTAGAGAAAAATGAAAGAGGGTGGATGAAGGAAAACGATTTTTCCAAAAGGGGTCGATGTAAGGAAAGGGCCGGGATCCTCTGCTATTGAACGAAAGCACAAACATGCATTTTTCTTTTTTATTGTCAATATATTGCGGTATATAGTGTCGTTTTTCGAAGGGATAGAGAAAATGCTTTTGGTTATTTTGCAGTGGCGTATGTAGTGCTTTTGCCACCTGGAATAGTGCTCAATTTGCTGCCCTTCCTAAGCCTGTCATTGCTATTGACCGGAGTGGTGGTTAAGAATCATTACTATGTTGGGGACACTTTTCCAACCTATATTTTTGAATTTGCTTGTTGTTTTTTATTTTTTTTTTTACCTTTACAGTTGTAATTTTTTGTGATAGAAGAAAAAACGCCGAAAATATTTTTGAATAAATATTAGGAGTTCAAAAGGCGCCTGTCCGTTCTTTCCAAGGTTTTGCTTGTTCTTGTAGAGTAGGTACAGACATAAAATTCTGGATCATTTTCCTTTTAGTACGGAACTGTTCTTCAATGCCAAACGTATTTTTTTTCTTCTACTATTAAGCATGGAGTATCTCAAGGATCTGTTCTTGGTCTCTGCTTATTTGTAATTTATATGAAATATTTGGAATATTACAAATTTTATCCTTTTTGCAGACGATACAACGGCGATTAATTATAATCGATTTTTAGATGACCTTAAAAAAAGAAATTGACAGTATGAATATAAACATCAAAAATTTCTGCAAACAAGCTTAGCATTATTCTAGAGAAAACACTATTATTTACATTATGACTATTCGAAAATGGTTGACAAAAGGAAGCTGTTAAATTTTTAGATGTTTATCTCGATGATTCTGGATTTGGGAAAGTCGTGTTAATGTCTTATCCAAAAACCTGTCATCAAGAATTTAGTTGATGCGATCTTTAAGTTCAAAATTAACAGATAATTCTCTAAGACGTGTTTACTATGATCTGTTCCAATCAAGTATGTCATATGCCATATTGAACTGGAGCTATTCGCCTCACACTAATAAAATATTTGCCCTATGGATAATTGCAGAGACTCATTTAAATCTTTGGGAATTCTCACCGCCCCATGCTTGTACATTTTTGAATGTATTACTTGTGTAAAATTCAACTTAAATAAATATACACTTAATTCTACTACTCACGGTCGTTACACGAGACATAATGACAATTTACGATCAAATTTTCACAGATTAGCAAAAAGCAGAGACCGAGTAAGCTACTATGCTATTAAGTATTGTAATATTATCCCAAACACTGGTAGTGATTTACCGATTTCTTCATTTAAATTAAATGACAATTAGAAAATATTTACTTTCTCGAGTTTTGTATTCGATCGATCAATATCTAAGTAGTAATAACTATAATATGTATTTGTATATTGAGATTTATTCCATTTTCTTTCGTTTGTGTGACTTGTGTAAACATTATTGTTGCGTAATAGCACTAATAACATAACAATAATATTATTTTATATAATTTACTGGAAAATATACAAAAATACATATACTGGCTGGGGGCCTAGGTTCGCCGCCGTCATTATCTCTACATATTATGAAATTCTCTCAAAAATAATTTTTTTCAAGGACAACAACGATGAAAAATTAAATAAGTGGCTGTAAATAAATTCTTAGATGAGTTTTAAATCAAATCACACAATTTTTCAATGCTAAATTTTATGTTCAAAATTTTAATTTAATTGGATAAAATAATAATTGCTTAGCGCTCACAATAGTTTTTCAAAGTGAATATAACGAATTAGAAATGGCTGCCCTGTCTTTATTTCCCAAATCTGCTCCGAAATTGTTGATTAGATTTTCCTTGTAGTTGGTTGCTTGTTTTTCGAATAAATTTGTTGAAAAATATTCTAAATTGATAGAATTAAACACGTATTCATTGTATTCATGTTGCTTGATATTTTAGTATTTAAAAATTCAGTGATATTTCGATAAATTTCTTTAGTCGAAATGACTAAATTCAATCAAAATCAAAATCTATATTCACTTCATAAATAAAAAAGGTAATTACATGTACGATTCTAAGTTGCACACACAAAATGAATTTCGCTTATACAGCAACGCATGCTGAATTTTGAAGTACGATATGGTTTTCATAGTTTCAATGTAATGGAATTTCAAATACTGCAACACAAACACACTTTAGCATTAAATTAAATAAATTTGATCTAAAGTGATGATGATCGTCGTTCACTGGGCTCCTTTGTTAAGAACGAAATTGGTTTTACCGTAATGTGTAAGAGACTGAGACGCAAAAATAAACTAGAGGAAACTAGCAACATTGTTTCGCCTCGCGACTAAAAATGAAGACAAGTTCTCAAATAAGAATACATATGCTTTTTAAAATCACTACAACATAGTGAACAATGTTATCGAATTGCATTGGTTTGGTTAATAATTTATTAGACAAAAGTTATCTAGTACTCAAACGTTTCGTCAATTACATGTCTTTTTCAAATAAATTTCTGAAATTAATTGAATTAAGCTGTTCTTGCACATAGTCGCCTACAAAACTTTAATTGCAATTAAAATTTGATTTGGCAAGTAGTATTTTTCTTTGTTAATTGCTAATGCTGTTGCTGAAACTACAGCAATAAAAAGAATTTTCTTACATTAACTTACTAGTTTCTATAAGACTACTACAACTATTGAAATTGAAAGCCTTCTAAATTTTTCGGGAATTTGATAGACAAATTACAAAAATAAAATAAAGCGACTACTGAGCTCGAATTTTTATTTCATTATGCACATTTAAATTTCCTGCTCAAAAAGAAAGAGGATCAACCTTAGTTTGAATTTTGTTATGATTGTGGTACTATGTACGACACCTACATATATCATTGTCTATAGTAAGATCGTATGCTTTATTAATGCGATAAAGACCATGTTAGGGGCGTTTACATACTGTGATATAGGAACTAAATTTTCCATGAATATTGGAGTGTAGCACATATCACCCTCTGGCATTTGGTAATTCAATAATCAAGCATTCATCGTTAATATCTCGCCTAAACATCTTGCTCAGAAGACGGGCGTTGCAAACGCCGTATACAAAGTAAACTAACCGATATCCCCAGAAACACGAAATTATATGCTAAATAAAATTGAATTGGATGATTTTAGCTTACGTTGTTGTAACATATGTGTAACATTTTCAAACAAATTGGCTAGAATTAAGAAATATAATTTACGTAGTGATGTAAATCAATTTTATTTTATAACAACGCCATTTAGTTTTTTTCTATGTTGTTCTTTGCAATATATACTGAGAAAAATGTTCACTGGCGCTATTAAATATTGAATAACCGCAAGTAAAAAGTTTAACCGTTTAGTTCAATTATGGTTATCTACTTGTTTAGTTTTTTTTTTTACTTATGCGTGGAAAAGGAAACAACAAATCATTAACAACGTTTATTATCGCGATATTATACTGAATTTAAATTATTCAGACATATGATTGTTGTCGGACGAAAAACTACACTGAGAAAAAGGATTTGTTGATTCAAGGAAGCCTGTGTTAAATGATAGAGCAAAGAAATATTACTTGCTACCAAAAAAATACCAAAAAAGTGCTGCTACTGTATTGGTGGAATCGCTCACGGCAAAGCAATGCGAGGAGAAAGAACGCTAACCAGCGGACATGTTTCTGCCTACCTAGCATCATCAGCGTGGTTGTGAGCACTACCGACATCGAAATTTGCCTCTGGGCTTATATCACCCTCCTCAGGAATGATAAGCCAGGCCAGTGATAAGATATGCCCTGGCGCCATCTAGTTCATTATTTCATTAAAGCAGAAATGGAAGTAATTATCAAATAATTATCAGTTATTTGTATAAATTATCCCTTTCCTATTTAAATTTTAATAAAACAGAAGCTGATATATAAATAGCTCGCTTATATTTTGAACGTTGTTTCTTGTTGGTGTCCATTTCTGTCTCTCTCGACGACTCTTTAAGTGTAATTAATAGAACTAATAAGAGTAAACAACACAAAAGTATCGGCACACTCCGCACCACATGCGTCGATCCTCATTTTCAACCATTGACTGAATGATGTGAGAACAAACTCTAAATCTAAGATACGCGAAAAATACAGAAATTATTGAAGAAGAAGAAGAAAAAGCTATTGTAGTATAAAACATAAAACATGTGTTTGCCTTACCCTAATAAATCAAATAGAACTGACTATGGCAACAGTCCGTTCTCTCTATTCATCAAAGTTTTATGTAATTAGCTTCGTAAGTATCTAATTCCCGCGGCAAAGTTACCATTTTCTTCCATCTTTCGGATTGCCAAGAAGGTTTTTAAATGTATTTCACGAACTGAAACATATGTTCATATCTTGACCTTTAAAAACTTTACTAATACTTTTCGATATGCTGTGAAAAGGGAGTTTCCACCGAGATTAAGGTCGTGGAATTTCTCACATAATGCCTATGTTAGATTCATTGCAAATAGCTCAATTTTTTACGAATTTAGGTTTTTTTGTACCTTCTTATACTTAAAGGGAATTTTACTAATCTATTATTACATATTATTAACATCTCCCATATGCCGACGTGTGTGCTAGTCATTCCGCCATGGGATCTATGCCAGGAACGAAATCACTTTTTACGACATAGATGTTATTTGTCTATAGAATATTATTATATCTCGACAGACATACATTCTTACACTAATTAATTAATACATATTGGTTTCTGTCGGTGAAATGTGAAAATCCGTAATTTCCAAGGTATTCCCGACGTAATTAAATATTTGAAAAAAATCTCAGCCCCAGTAAGGAACGGAATCACTTTTTAATACCTAAATGTTGTTTGTGTGCTGAGGATAGACGGTACTCGTTCGATTCCTTATCAGGGCCGAGATTTTTTAAAAATATTTCGCGAAGGCTCTGTTTATTTAAAATTAAGATAATGTTCTTTTTCTCTGTTTCAATACATTATTAGTTCGTGCATTGACTGATTATTACATTCAACATGATTTTTGCGTTGTGACGACTTAAAATTACTCAAAATGCGTTGTGGATGGTTCTTGAATATCATGTTGCGTTGAGCAACTGGCAGCGGCCACAAAGCATTACGAATATATCGTTTACTTCAACGAATGATTTTGATGTTCGACCGTAACAGCGATAATTGTAGTGCGCCTTGTCAGTAACGTGAATAATGTACTAAATGCTAAAACGTAATCAACTACTAAATTTGGATAACTTCAATAAATAATATAGTTGAACTCTTGGTTATTCCTGCAATTAAGCTATCTATTATGGATGAGAAACGTTCTCATTCACTTCGAAATGCTAAATGAATAATTTAATTCTCGTGTTTATTTTAAGAAAATACAGCTTTGGGTTAAAAAAAATTGAATGAATTAATGGAAGATTTCCAAAAATAATGTTATGTCCAAAGAAACGTAAAAGACCAACCAACGTTTTGCTTGAAACTGAAGTTAAAATTCTCGGTTCGTATATTTCATGTAATACCTATTAGTCCGAACTCAACGAAGAATTTTCATTGCGAATGATATTGCTGTTCCTTTATTTTATTTATTTTTATTCAGGGCGTCTCATTATACGTTGCTGACTTTGCAAGCTTATATTTTCCGAATGGTATGAAGCATTAAGCTGCAGTTTTCACAATTAAGTTTTATGTGAGTCCAAGTCTTTATTGTGGTTTATTCATTCCGAATATTGCGTTTTAGATCAGAGATGTTTCTTGAAAGTGGATTGTAAGCTCTTTCTTTAACATAATCCCGCAAAAAAACTTCTGGCGCCCATTCTATTCGCCCACCTCTACAAATCTACTTGGTTACCAAACTTTGCAGAAGCAGATTCTGTAGCGATATTACAGAAATGAAGAGGGGTTTCATCTTATTAAAAGAAACAAATAGAAAAATAGGATTTTCTAAAACCCGATCTTGTTCTAATTAAGGATAAAAGAAGTTTTTTAACTTGTGTAATTATTGCTGCGAGAAATAACGCACCAAATATTAATTTTGGGAGAATCCCTTTCGTGCTCTTTAAATAATCTCGGCTTTTCTTGACTCCAAATTCTCCTGTTATGACGATATACCGTTAATCATCGCCACATGACGATGGTTTTTAAAAAACTTTGTCAGTGCTTCGCGAATCAAAAATCTGTTTAGGTAGTCTAACGTTTAAATGATTTAAGGCTTAGTATTTTCAGCATCCTGAAAACCTTAGTTTTTTCCAACCCTAATTAAGATACCATTTTTCAAATTGACATTTTGCGGTTCCTTTGAGCCACTTCGTATACAGATAAAATCTGCTCTCAAAATAAGTCGGTATCGATGCCCCGATTCCTTCTTCCTAGGAATAGATGCAGTCTCTCAACATTTGCTATGCCATGTTTTTCTTTCATTTTCAGCGGGTGGATTTTTTTTAAGTTGTGTGCTAAAACTTCGTATTGTTTGAATTAACGATCTTTTTTGTGCGTACAATAGTAACGCTTGAGATTTTTCTTGCTTCGTAAAATCCGTCATCAACAAGACCACGCACTAGCGGCGTCTATTCGTTAGAACAAAGACTCCCTAAGGGTGCGCCGCGGGCTCAGTAGGGAATAAATACGGACCCCGCGAGGCACTCCTGCGAACGGGAGCAGCCGTAGTGGTCTGGAATGTTCTAGAGTGAACATTTCGAAACCGCTTCGCAGTTAATGGAACTTTCTAGAACATCTAGACTAGATCGTTCCCATAGTTTGCAGAACTTTCTAGAACATTCTTTAAGCCCCATTTAAATTTTGACTTGACTTCAGGAGAGACCGCAGTGTGTGTTCTTTTTAAAAGTTCTAGCGCCCAAGTGCATGCCCTCAAATAAGCAAAAGCAACATCTTGCGAATTCTTTAATAGGAACTTGCACGGAATTTGGTCTGCAACTTGATGAGGTTACTGACAGTAACAAAGGTGTACACTTTATTTGTTAGGTGTGATCTAGTCTGCAAAAGCATCCTTGGAAGCGTAAAGACTCAACATGTTTGACAAGTTTGTATTGATGCAGCTCGATCAATATCTGGTTGCTGTGGAGGATTGGAGGCTTTTATTCGTAGCAAAGCTCCGCGTTCTATGTTAGACCCATTGCCACTTCTATATCGAAGCACTTGCATCAAAGACGATGAGCTCTCAATTTAATTAATAGTCCACTGAAGGAAAGATTTTTCAAAAAGCTATGCCCCCTGCGTTAGGCGGTTGAACATTTTGTGATTTTGTTTATTCTTCTGTCTGCTGAAAACAACAAGACAACTGTTGTGTTATTTCCCTTTCTGACTTTATAGTCGTATCTTGTATTTGTTATTTTTCAACTGATTCTAATTTTGTAAATAACATTTAAACGCTAAAAGAAGCGCCTTTTCAAATGACTGCGGAGTTAAGTATAGGGTCTGCCACATTATGTCATTTTCATTTCGGTTTTTATAGAAGGAACGACATATTCATCAAAGCTATAATAAAAACTTGGTCTCATATAAAACTCAATGGCGAAAATCGCATCTTAATACTTCATGCAGTTCGGAAAATATAAGCTTGCAAAGTCAGTCAAAATATAGTGAGACGTTAGATGAAAATAATGACAGAAAATAGAATTGTAGACATGAGTTAATGAAAACCCATAAAACTAACCAAAACCCAAGGGCAAATGGAAGTGCATAATTTTCTAGAGTTTTTAATGTGGTATATGTTGATAAAAAGAGGCACACCTACGAACAGGACTAAAGATATTATAAATGGGAACATGGCTATGGCTGATAATTGCAGTAAATCCTCAATTAATAGTAGACCCAAAAGATTTTAAATAAATTTTAATCCATTCCACAAGTAATGAAAAACAAACGCGACTAAACCAGTTTATGGTTTCTATAGTTAGCACATTATAGAGTTTATTACTTTGATATCTCCAGGCATTTCCCAATTACGATCTTTTAACACAATTCTGTTACTGTCAACATAAAATTAAAATTAACATCCTAACTAAAATACTCGTTGATCGTGTTCCAGTTATTTTCATTGTGTGTGACCAGTAAAAAGATTCTAAATTAATTTAATAAAGGCCGCGGCAATTAGTGAAATAGAACAAGCGGATTGATAGTCTGACCTTTATACCTTGAAAGATAATCTAAAATTAAAAACCACGCAAAAATATTACAGAAGAGAGTCACTAATGAAATAGTCCTTGGAGTTAGAACCTACGCATTTCATATTATGTTATATCTTGTATCGATTTCGGTTACGTGTGTCCTTTGGGTGCGTACGCTATGACCTAATAAATAGGCTATAGTAATGAAATACATTTTTTTTTAACTTATACAAATATAGACGGACTACATTTTCAATGTTTTTCTCCATGCCACTGTGTATGTTTGGAGTTCCTAAAAGGAAAACATTTGAGTAACTTATTGTGTTTAAGTAAATGTAACACGAGGTTTACCTTTTACGTTTTTACAGTGATTTTAAAAGAACATTTTTTCATGTAAATCATTTTATTGCACTTCTTAATGTGCGCCATTAAGATTTATATATTTTTATATGCGTTAGAACCAGTTCCGGAAACATTTTTTCTACTCCGAAGGTGGTCGACGAATTTTTTGTTTGAGATTCGGGAAACAAAAGTAAATTAGCCGATAAATCAGGTGAATACGAGCAATAAAATACTAATTCGATATTTTGCTCCTTTAAATAATCATTTGTTTAATATGCTACTTTAGAGCATGGTGATAGGCTAGCATTGTCATGTTGAAGGATGATACGACGTAGTCCTAATTTCATCAGTGACTTCTGACAAACAAATTGTTGTATACCATTCAATATTAACTATTCTTTGATTCTCCAAAGCAATGCTTGCGACATGACCGAAAAAAACAAGCATCATTCTTGGAAGTGCTTCGTGAACAAATAATTTTTGTTGGATCTGGTTCATCTAGTAACAGTTGATTGTTGCTTAGTTTCCGGCTTGTACGAATATGTCCGAGTTTTGTCAACTGTGACGATGTTGAAGACGGATTTTGAAGTTCCTCGGTTGAATTTTTTGAGCATTTCCCTACAGAAAATGGCGCGAGGCTTTTTTGTGCTTGGCAAGCAATGCGGCAATCCATCGGGCACAGAGCTTTTTTACACGTAAATGATACAAAATCGAATATATTGCACTGTTCTGTGTGCATAAGGATGCTTCTGTCTCACAATAAGCAGTATGCAAATCTTCTTCAGCTACAATACGCATAGCATCAATGTCCTTTGGAACAACAATCGATTTTGGTCGACCTTCATGAAATTCTTCAATCACTGACAGAACCATGACCACAAAGAAATTCTGTAAACTAGTTTATAAATTGTTTTTTGTGATGGTGGTCTATTGCCAAAAGTTGGGCGAAGCAATTTGGGGCATTGCTGTCGTGTTAGGCCTTTGCTAATGCTCAGAAATCATCCAACGAAAACCTTTCTATTTTTTCACCAATTTCTTTTTTTAAACGCCTTCAACAATAACAATCGTAAAATTTTATGAAAATACTCAAATCTCGTATTGCTGTTTAGTGGTCCTTTGTAAAATCTTAAAAAATGTAATCGAGAGGGCCATAATTATCTTTTATGTTAATTACAACCACAGATAAATCCTGGATTCAAACTTGTTGTGCTGTTGTACCTATTTATAAGAAAAATTGTTCTAATGATATAGCGAATTATCGATCTATACTTATATATAAACTTATAGCCAGTAGAATATATTCTTTTTTCATAAAATTTGATATAATTTCAAAATGTCGAAATTAAAAAATTTCAAAATGCTTTTATACTTGGCTTTTCTGTAGAAACGGGACCGATTGAATGGGTGTAATACATTTATAGGGAGATGTATAGGGGTAAATTCATTGTAGCGGTTTTGTTTGACCTGATACGAGCTTTTGATTCTATGGAGACACCACTTGTCTCTAAAAGATATACGACATGGGTATACGTGAACGACTGAAGAATATCTCATCTTGATAATAGGAAAATCGAGGTTAAGGTTGGCGAGGTAAGATCGAAGGAATTTGATATGGGCATGGGCACTCCCCAGGGATATATCCTTCGTCTCCTCATATTTCTGTTATTTACTAACGATCTCCCTCGACACATTTCAGCTGACAAAGTATTTTTATATGCTAATGACTCCTGTGCAGTAATCTCCAACTTTGTCAAAGTTAAAAGTTGTTAATAAAATTGAAGCTGTCATAAATAAATTTAATTTGTTTTTTAATAAATAAAGTAAGCTCACTTTAGACCACATATCTTAAATTATTGTGAACAGTTAATGTAGCCTACTGCGTATACTTGATACTTTCTTTAATAAATGATGATAACATCCTTGATAAATTCTTCTCAGATGAATCTTGATTCAACCTTTTATTAATCGCATGTAGTCCAGTGAAAACGTTTATGCCATGATACACAGTCCATTGTATTTCGAAAAGGTTGATATTTGGAGAAGAATTATTGATTCATTATGTTTTTATGAAGCGGTAAAGCTAGGAAGATATAATAATAATTCATTGCAAGCTTTTCTAATCCGGTTGCGTGACGACGAACTAAGAATTGCTTCCAACAAGGCAAAGCCTCATGTCATAAAAAAACTACAAAGAATGAACCGCTTACATGGATATTTTGATAACAATAATAATGAGTTTATTCGTCCAACAGCGAAAGCCAATTACAAGACAACTTAATAAAAAAGAAAAAATGCATGTGCAGTATCCTAATTGCTACAAAGAATAAACAAACGAGCAAAATAGCAATACAAGAATACAAAAACCTTAGTACTAACACACATAAATAACTTAGAGTTCCAAGTAATTGGAATAGAAGACATTAAAGTTCTTTGACATAACGTGATTCGCCTGCAGTTTTACGCAATCCATTTCTGTATTAATTACGCTATATATTTTTAGATCATCTGCATATGCCAGTAACTCACAGTTTAATTTCAGAAGTAGATCATTCAAAAAAATTTAAATAATAAGGGACCAAGGTTTGATCCCTGCAGTACCCCAGAGGGTATAAGAAAGTGCTCAGATGAAAACCCATTATAAAATACATAACCAGATCTGTTGTTGAGGTAAGAAGACATTAATCGTAGAAGTGAAGGGCAGTTTCGCAAGAAGTAAATTGTGGTCGATAGAGTCAAATGCTCTTGAAAAATCTGTATAAATAACATCAACTTGCTTGGGATGGTCAATTGCAAATGAAATGAATTGAGTAATATTTGTCAAGTTTGAGACGGTTGATCTTGCAACTATGAATCCGTGTTGCTGTTCAGATATGTATAATTGAACATTAATGTAGATTTTAGTAAACAATATATGTTCAAGAACCTTAGCAAAGTTTGATAAGATGTTTATGGGTCTATAGTTAGATATGTCAGAGTGGTTACTTGTTTTCAATACAGGTATAATTTTGCTTATTTTCCACACATCAGGAAATTGAGATGTTGACAGAATTAGATTAAACAATGTAGTTAGTGGAGAGGCGAATACAGAAGCACAGTCGCTCTAACATCACTTTCATAAATGGTTCCAATATTGAAGGTGGGATAATAACTAAAAGGAACACTGGCACTTGCACAAAATGGTTTGGAAAAATGTTCAGCAAATTTGTACAGGATGTCTAACGGCTGATTAAGTTCTCCATTTTCATAGATCATTACCCCAGGAATCCTAGACGTAGATCTTTTGCTAGAGATGAACGTCCAAAACTTCTTCGGATTACTTACAATATCATTTTGTAGACGAGTTTCATAGTATACATATGCCAAACGAGCTTCCCTCTTAATCAGCTGTCTAAGTCATCATAATAAGCCATTGATCTAAATCCTTTCCATTTTCTGAAGTAGTGTTCCTTAATATTGATTAATTGCTTGACGTTGTCCGTAAACCATGTAATTACTATGTAATAGAATTTCATCCACGTTCTCCAGATGTAACTATTTTAGATGATTTTATTTTTCCACGCCTAAATAATATAATCTTCAAAAATACACCACATAATACAAGAACTTAGCGAAGCAATTCGAGATGTTTGTAACACGATGACGCCTTAACACTTCTCCAACGCATTTAACAACATGAAACGACGAGTAAGGATTGCTATTGAAATCAAAGGAGATCAGTTTGAGCATTTACTACAATTGTTTGCTAAATCCTTCTTTCACTTTTATTAGGATATAATTTTTTTTATTCTGCTAACTTTGTTAGCTATTGTCTCAGATGACCGTATTAGCAATTTACGCATTATTTGTATTATAGTATTTGTAACTAGTAGGCAATACGAACCCCCTCTCATAAGTCGAATAAACAGTCTGTCTAGTCACTGCAAAAAAGTAATATAATAATATAATACATACATCAAACGTAATTTGAAGATTCACACATAGTTCACATGTAGTTGTAACCAGCATAAAAAAATAATAAAAAAAAACATAGCCCTCTTGTTTACGTTTTATTATGATCACATGGTTTTAATGACACTATATTTAAATATTGACTCCTCTATTAGCAAAATTTTAGTTTTGCTAAACCCTTACCGTTTGTTTTCTTGACTACTGATTATCAACGACCCGTCATTACCCGATTTAAGTCGTCCATTTCCGCGCTTATGCGGTTCAATAACAACTTGCTTAGTTTAACCAAATTAGTTACACGTACCTAATTCTACAGCTTTTGTGGCATTTCGTCTTCTCTCAGTGCCATAGTTTTCTCGCAATTATTAACGAAAATCTTAACAATCTTGCATCTTTATCAAATGCGAAACTGCGGGGTAAAGTACACTACCCGACAAAAACATAGACGCGGTATCGTTTCTATTTACGAAACAAAGTTTATAGACATTATATAAAATGTAACTGAGGGTTATTAATACTTGTTATGTAAATAGTCCATTTATAGATATTTCTGGGTATCTATTGCTTTATTTGGGGTAATTGAGATTTTCCCAGATCAAAATAGGAATTTTAAATGCGACAAAAATTTAGACCCTGTGCATTTATTACATTAATATAAGCAAAAATGTTTTAATTTGATACTTCTCTTTATATGCAGTGGTTGTGCTGGTAAAGTGTACACATTTCACCACGAGAAATTATATTTTATAAAGTGTTTGCAATATGGGTAGAAAAAAGCAATTATCCTTGATA
Organism: Oryctes borbonicus; assembly: GCA_902654985.2. Lineage (NCBI taxonomy): Eukaryota > Metazoa > Arthropoda > Insecta > Coleoptera > Scarabaeidae > Oryctes > Oryctes borbonicus. The sequence continues at coordinate 585,336 of LR736867.1, read as the reverse complement.
GAAAGGGGTAAAGTTCTAGCCTGGCACCAGGATGGTGTTAGTACAAAGGAAATTGCTCGTCGGTTACGAAGAAGCGATCATTGCGTTAGAAATTTTCTAAAAGATCCGGAAAATTACGGCAAATCAAAAGGCTAGGGGCGACCGAAAGCTGTAAGTGAGCGGGATAAACGCATGATATTGCGGTGTGCATCCAATCCTTCTGCGTCGGCGAGAGTTATTGCAGAACAGGCGGGGGTACAAACGCACGTGCGTAATGTTCAAAGGATTTTAAAGGCGTCACCGGTATAATATCATGGAAGAAAATGTTGAGAAAACCGCCACTTTCGGCGAAACACAAAGAAGCGAGGTTGAGATTTGCTGAAGAACACCTATCCCGGAAGAAACAATGGGAAAAAGTTATATTTTCCGATGAGAAACGTTTTAATTTGGACGGACCGGATGGGTACTCGCATTATTATCATGATCTGAGAAAGGAACCAAAAGTGAAAATGACCAGATAATTAGGGGGCGGATCTGTGAAGATATGGGCAGCGATTGGATTTCGCGATAAAAGTGAGATAGTGTTTTGCACAAACAAAATGACATCTGAGACGTATAAAGACTTATTGCGTGACAATCTTCTACGTTTTGGAAACCAATGGGCCGGGCGCAATTTTGTTTATCAACAAGATAACGCGCCAATTCATAAAGCAAAAACTATTACTGAATGGTTTAAAAAGAAAAAGATTAAAACTTTTCAGTGGCTGGCACGGACACCAGACTTAAACATTATTTTTTAAACATGTGGGGGAATTGGCACGTCGCGTTTGTGGCGGAGGCCGTCAATATTTCACGGTCCAGGAACTGAAAACTTCAATAGTGACTGAATGGCAGAATATCCCTCAAAATTATGTGTTAAATTTATATAAATCTATTAATGACAGACTATTGGAAGTGATTAAGAACAATGGAGGATCTACGCATTACTGATCACTCATTTGTTGATTTTTGTTTGACATTTTCAACAGAGCGTCTAAATTTTTGTCGCAGAAATTGTTTAAACAATAATCATTTATTATTTAGTTCATATATTACTGGAGGAGATATTTTGAAGTTTATTTTACTATTATGAATAAAAACCTAATTAGATATCTTGCTAGTTTCGCAAAGAAATGTTGTAACCCTTAAAACCCGTAAAACATCTTACCGCGTCTAAGTTTTTGTCGGGGAGTGAAGCACTATTGGATCTAAACCATTTCGTATGTAATGGCAAATTATCTCTCTCCGTCAGAAATATAAATCAAAATTACGGGGAATCTTACAAGTTTTGCAATTAATGGCACGATTAAGGCCAAAAAATATAATATTCAAGACCCTATCCACTGCTAGATTTCAATTTGAAATTTACCATGTCTCCTACTCAGCAGTATCTTCAAGAATAGTGAAATAAAACCTTTTAGATTTCCCATTTCGAAGATACTGCGTAATCTGCTCCAAACTGAAACGTTCTATTTAAATTTCTGTGAAGATAATGATATCTTGTAGCTTAGTTGAATTTATGTAGAAACACACTATGTCGCGTTTGTAAGCGTAACATTTGTTCATTCACGCAAAACATAGTTGATAGTTCTATTTTACTCAAAATTTTTTAATTTCCTTTTCTCGCTTGTTGTTTACTTAAAACTCAATGTATACTTCTCAATTACGTAGATATGCTAACTACGAAAATACACCCACCCCATCCATTTCAAAATACGTGCTTGTCCACAGCAACATGGGTTAATTTTTGATATACGATAATAATCCATGGTGTTTTCTTAATTTTGATTTAAAAATAATGCATGTGAGTACACTGTAAAACCGATAGCTAAATTGATTTTATTTTTACCAATTTTTGATTGGTAACTAAACACTTTTAACGCCTTATATTTGCATACTCATTATTTTATACTTTCTAAACTATGTAATTGCAAATTATTTATATTACTACTGACAAAGTATTCTTTTCTAAAAGACCCTAATACTTGTAAAGTAAAAAAAATTAGCCATCGATCTAAAAAATACCATCGTATATTCTTCCTTGAGGAGCGCACAATGTACGCAAACGTATTGAAAGTCTAATGGTTGGGTCTTATTAGCTGCTCCGCATATACAAACAATTACAAGTCTACTGCTTGAGTGTTGCAAGGACAATGGAAATTCCATTACTGGGTTTATTTGGTTTCACAAATTACGTTACAGTGCAGTCGGGAAGCTCCTGCATATGAATTTGTAATTGAATATCGACGAACTTTGTAGTCTTGCTGTATTGTTGTGTCATATTAACCGTATCTTGGTAGAGATATGAGAATAGCTATTCAAGTCTTAATCTTCACAAATGACTACACTAACACAATTGTAAGCCGCTACGTAGCGGAAAACCCCAGCTTTCATGAAGGAATTACGCATTCGAAGTTTAGTCTCCATTCATTAAAAGTAGATTAACAGTTCATCATTTTCTATAATGTAAGTTCAAACATTTTCATTAATACGATATAACTACAAGTATTTGAAATAATTTTATTTAAGCTTGTTGTAAATTATATTGATATTGTGTGCATTTTGTTTTGATATGGGAAATACAAGGCATTATTATTACTATTACTATTAGTAGTAATATTATTAATGTATTAAATTTCTTGTGTGGTTGGTAGTTTCAGAAGGAAAAACGTTGTTTTACTTACCGTCTGAACTACTGGTCATATGGAGACGCCACTAGACTGGTTGTTACACGTGTAATGGGAAAATTATTGGCATTCATGAATACGTACCTCGTTTTCAGGTCTTCTTCTCATTTTGTTCAATTTCCTTTAATCTTTAAAACTAGTACAACAACTGCATAGAGTACTAGATCTTCTGTTGCCGACTGCTTTCAAAAATAACGAGAAATTAATAAATAACTGATATTAAAATACAATTATAGGTTTTCTTATAAGCTGTCGTTAAACATTGAAAGGCTCTTCAACGCGTTAAAATGGGTATCTGGTAATGTTAAATACCACGAAGAACGAGCTCAAAATTGTAAGACTCCATTTGGAGAAAAATTAATTCTATTAGTCTATGTCCTATATAGTAGTAGAGCTACAAGAAGGTAAAGTTTCACAACGCAAACTATTGCAACTTTTACAAAATCTTGAGGAAACATTATTCAGAGAAATTGAACAGTCAAATTAAAGCTGATCGCACAAGACAGTCATCTTTTCTTTATACGGCTATACGTTATCATTAACAATCGTTGCTTCTTGAATCATCATCACAGATAATGAAAATCGTAATAGTGAACCTTTTCCATTAGAAACAAAAAAAAAATAACAAGCACTTTACAAATTCTACGCTATACAGTTATGTGTATATCAGTCCTTTGTTTTCACAAGGGTTGGCTAGCAAGAAGCGTTGCACGGTATAAATAGCTTAAATCCCGCGAATGTGTGTAGGTGACATATCTACATAAATTGTAAAAGCGCATCTGTCCGTAGAATATTAGCAACTATGGCCCCATGACTATACTAAATGCATTAATAAAAGTGATGGAAGGTGTGGCAAAAGAGTGAAGAGTGCTGAATTTTTTACAAAAATACGGCCTTACATGCTGGTTTTCGTGTAGAGATGTCTATTTAGATTACTACTATTACTATATAGAACCCAAACTTGTGGTATTGAAGTTAAAAGCTCTTCGTTTTAGAGGATTCTAGGATTTCTAGGATGGTTGCTCAGATTATGTATAGAAAATTAACTGTGAAAGTGAGAAACGAGAAGTGAAACTCCGTGATCCACCTCCGGGATTATCACAAGCGTATCCGTAATGGACCCCCTATTTTTTGGTTAAACATAAACGATCTTCCACTTTCTATTTCCGCCAGCCGTATTATTACACGTTAACATTTACTACTATCATCTTGGGTGGGAATACGATGAGAGATCTGGAATTAAAATTGGTATTACTACGAAAGAACTTTTTCTTGGTACAATAGTAATAGATTAACAGTCAACGTGCACAAAACACAAAATTGATTCCATTATACAACAGGAGACGGATCGCTTTACTGAGTGTGCACTTAGGTAAGGAATTGCTGCGTGAATCCGATTCCCGTAGGTTGCTTGGAAAAACCACGTAAACCATATTTCTGCCAAGATGAGTTCTGACTTTTGGGTAATATTGCAATTCCGAGACACAGGAGATCATCAGGATCTACTACGTTTTCGCACGTGATCTACAATTTTGTTGACATCGAGTGTGTGGGAGCGAGTATTGATTCTCCAGAAACGAATTCTGACCACTTACCTTCCCAAGTATTTGCATATACCGATACATGGAATATGTAAATAATAACGCATGGGAGGTCAAGATTTCAGTTGCCTATCAATATGGTACGAGACAAACTCAGCTGTATAAGACTTATTCTGATAACCTTTTTTTTAAATAAATGCTAAACGTAGGCAACAGAAAAATATTTTACGGTTTACAACAGAATTAAAAAAATATCTCTTGGAAGGTGTATTTTACTCTGTCGGAAGCTTTTCGAATTGTTGACATTTGTGTTCTAAAGATCGCCCGTTAGAAGTTTTAAAATACTTGTCCAGTTTTTATTATTATTTGATGTCCTACATCATGTATTTTATCATGTATTTATATATCCAAAGGATTAAATAGATTATTGTTATTATTATTAAAAAATATATATGTGAGCTGTGAATAGACGGACAGAAGCGCCATTGATCTTTCCGTAAATGTGATTAGGCGGGCGAAGGTATAAGGTATGTAGTTTTGATTGTTTGTTTTATTTGATAAAATTTAAAAATAATTTAATAAAAATAATTTCGCACAACATGTTCGATATTGTATTGATTTTAATGGTTTTTTTTGTTTATTAATTTTTTGTTATTATCAAACTTTAACCTAGTGTAGATCTTCAACTATACAAAATTTATGATTTCATAGAATGTATAGGCTCACCCATATCAAAAATAAAATGTTACGAACAATTATTAAAGTACAGAAAGTTAAGCTTGTAATTTATATTCAACACGTCCCCTCTATTTAGGCGTGCCCCGTATATAAATTCCGCGTTATTAATTAAAACTAACGTGTAGCTAAACAACGCTAATCACAGTAATGATAATAACGGCACTTTTTGCATTTCAAAGTATACAATTAATTACCTAACCTATTTGAGTAAATAAATTGCTTTCTTGATTTTTCCGTTTATTTTACCTTGTCATCTTCTTTTTGTTTCTATTATGCCAATATCAATCATTTCGTGTAGTGATATTAACATAACAGATATAATAGAGAAAAAAGAGGACAAGGTAAGATAAACGGAAAAATAGAAAAAAAATGTTTAATTAAATAAATTAGGTAACTAATTGTTTGTCAAAAATTTCTGTGTGTAATTTTTTTGAAAAAATGGGATATTGGCAGAAACGGTTGTCAAGAGGTGCTCTTCAATATGGAATATCTGCCGTTGATACAAACTAAAATATAAGATAAGATCACTGATCCCCTTCTGTTGGATATTGCAAGAAGGGTATGTATTTCGTGTTACACCTCCCGTTCAAATTATGATTTATTTCCTTATAGTAGAGCACGCGCTTCTATATTTTCCTGCACTCAAGCCGTGGTCTATTATGCAGTGTATTGCAGGTTTTAAGACTTTATGACAACGCATATTGTGAAAAAGTAATGGTAAAAATAAGAAAGAATTTTAACAAGTAGTTAGGGACATTTTATCCCATTCTTGCACAACACATAGGCTATATTAACGCAAATTCTACAAATATTTAGCTGTAACTTAGTTATAAATGTTCTACTTATTTATTCAAGCAATGTAAGGGCTTCAAATATTAATGAAGAAATAATTCCTTTTTTGGCGTCTCTTGTAAAATGTATATTTTATTATTTATAACCTTGCTACACCGAGGTTAGTTGCTTGATAAGATGGACAACACGATCAACGAGACAAAGCAGAAGAAGCGTAAAGAGCATTTTTACTCTTCTAGTAAACGACCTGAAACCCAAACTAAAAAAAAAAAAGAAAACAACAATCAGTACTTAAACAATTATAGCAACATCAAGAAAATTAAAGAGTATCAGAAACATCAACATTTAATCCGCTTTGATCCATTCTACGGAACTCGTAAAAAGTTACAAATGGAGAGATTCTTTTTGTTTTATAGGGATGTTTCTACAGGTACAAGATGAATTCTCTAGGTCATCACCACTCGCTATTCAGCTATAGCGAGCGAACGATCAATTCAACAAAGCTGGCGCCTCCCAATTATAGTTTACACGTCTTTCTGCGCCTCGACTGTCATAATAGCGCTTTGTTATTGTGATAAATTTCAGCAATTATTTCATCTTGAACGTTCGTATTATAGACCTACGGGAATTCGTCCGAAGAACGCGGATAGTAGGCGATGACGATTACACTAACCATTGCGGAACAGCGGATACCTTATGCTGCTCGCCGCGCCGTTTAAAGTCGCTGTCAGTTTTTCAAGTTAACCACGCGGATTAGAGACGATCGGCTTTAAAGTAAGGCCGGAAGTTTCTGCAGTTCTTAGGTGAAGACTACAATAATTACAAATTGAAGCATTTGTTGAAGATAAGATCATTCTTAGTAGACTCACGATATGCGATTACTTTATTTCTTGCAGGGTCGTAATTCGCTGTCGCCCTGAGCGGAATCAGGATGTCGCCGAACAATTTTAATTTTAGCTGTAAAAGCATAAATAGCATGTTAACAGCACGTCATGAATATTGGAATATCAAATGCATGAAAATGGCGGAAAATATATTTTCCTAACAAAATGCCGATGGGGAGTAGAAGTTAAATAAGTCGTTGTAGAAGCCAAAAAGAACGGCTGAATCCTGTCGTAGGCCGCCGGAGCGGAGCGAAGCTGCCGAACGTCACTGCACATGGCACTAATGACAGCGTCTTTTCATGTATTTTTAAAATAACATAACATCATATTTCAAGAAAAGCAATTACATTTCTTACATTTAAACAACACCTTTGTCGATTAAAGAAATATTCGAAAAAGATAATTTGTTGACTTGTAACAAATACTACAATAGTTTCTTCGAATTTACTCGACTACACACATACACAGTGAAGTTGACGTGTTTGTAAAATATGTTAGATACGACTTCGTGCTGGTTTTGAACTTGTGTAACACAAATTTAACTAAAAATGTAAATATAAAAAAAAACGGCAATAAAGCTTTTCAATATTATTTAATTTGTTGAAGTTGACAAACAAGCCGATTTAAAGAGGACAACCAACTTCTAGCAGTAGAAACTTTCATTACTCCTAATGTCGACAACTTTGGTCTAGAGTAGTTTTTTAATATATCAAAATTAAAATAATAGAACCAAAAACGAACCTATATACCTAAATTATTATTATATTATTATTAATAATTATTATACCTAATAACTTAGGTATAATGTATATGTAACATAACAAAGACGAGATGTGTTTATAAACACTAATTAATGGGCATGATGAATTCCTCACCTACGCTGTTGATTTCGGATCTTACATATTTACCCAGAGGTAAATTACTGTCACAAGCTAAACAACACCCCCCACCCCTTCTTTTGGAACTGACGTGTTTCCTAAACATGAAAATCGATATTTTCCATTAAGTATCTGAATATTAAAGAGGTAAACTTGTTTTGGACTTTCTTCATAAACCATTCTTGAACGAAGTGTTAATAACAGGATAAAAATAGGATTAAGAAAAGCATGCCGAAGGTTCTAGAAGAACAATTTAATATGTACTTGTGGTTGTTAGCGTTACAACAAACCGTCATTCATTGGAACTGGCGAATGCACTACTTTTTTCAAATGTACATGTGTATGTTTATTCATATTGAATAAATAAGCTAAGCCGGATGTATCACAGCATATAGAAATAATATTATAAGTGAAATGGTACAATAGAAACAAATATGTAACAAACAAATCAATTATAAGATAAAGAAGGATGATACAAATACAGCATGTTCACCTTATGCGTGGATGGAAGATGATTCCTTTTTTGAACAATTTAGAAAAAAAGTTTTCAAATAAAATATATCCAGAGACAAATGGTGCACAACCTAAAATTACGTTCAAGTATACAGGATGTTTAATTTCCGTTGCGGGCAATACAAGTTTGGTTCTTTAAATGAAACATCCGGTATATTATTACGTTTTTTTCTCATGTCAACTTTCTTCAATATTCTCATCTTAGTTTTTGAGGTAATCGACATAATTTGAGATTTTTACGAAATGCCGTTGCTTCTTTAACGGCCAATATCTTACACGCTAGAGCGGTGATTCATATTTGATTCGACTGAATATTTCTTGAAGGTTTCAACAGATTGGAATTTAGTTTATATTAACCAGATTCTACGAGAGAGTCGTCGATATCGCCGCCAAGTTTGATTGATGTTATTTTAATTTCTCTTAATTGAAAAAGTAGCCATAACAGCTTTAGCAACTAAGAGGTTCAGGATCAGCAACTTGGCAACAAGCATATCGTATGCCTTTGCATTAGACAACGTGCATTTAACGGCTAAGTAGCAATCTTCAAAGGCTAGTATTTGTCACAACGATAATTGAAAAAAAAAATGTATGGTTGGGGATAACGCAATCTGGTACATGCATTGAATATTAGCGGTTGATACAAATTGCGATGTTTAAAACAGCGTTCAAACAAGTCTACATTTAACCAAAAAATATAATGCTAAGATAGCTTAGCTTCCTCATGGTATTGATGGAATAATTCACGGCAAACGCAACAAAAGGAGAGAAAAAAATTGCACTAACACACGGACATGTTTCTGCCTACTCGGCGTCATCAGCGTGGTTTTGACAGTAATGTTTTATCTCTACCTTCTATCGCTGTTGCCTCACAGTTAATGCCACAACTTTCAAAACGACAAACTCGACATTTCTTGGCGCCCTCTAGAGCGATAGAAGGTAGAGATAAAAAATTACTCTCGAAACTACGCTGATGACGCCGGGTAGGCAGAAACATGTCCGTGTGTTAGTGTAATTTTTTTCTCTCCCTTTGTTGCGTTTGCCGTGAATTATTCCATCAATACCATGAGGAAGCTAAACTATCTTAGCATTATATTTTTTGGTTATTGTTTCTAGGCATTTTCTGATGTGTTCTGTTTAAGTCTATATTTCTTTAATTCGGGTAAAAACTGAAAAATTTAGAAGAGGTTTACTTTCACATCATTGAACAACGCCTGCCACATTTATTATTCACAATATGACGAAACGCCTTTAACCAAAGTGATGCTTAATTAGCTAAGTTTTTTAGTGAAATTTATGATTAATCCTGGAGCTTTTGCCGGCTACGCCCACTAGCGATCATGTTTGAAATTTAACAATATTTTAATTAAATTTCCCTGTTCTACTTTAGTTATCAAAAATTTGTTCCCATCACTGTAGCTATTGTAGTTTCCAAGATATCGTCGATCCTCTTAGTGGAACACGCAGTATATTCTCGTAAAAATTTCAGTTAGTGATCTCACTTCTATACTACATTTACGTATACGGTAAACGTGTTTTTAGTTATGATTAGAAAATTTTAAAGTTTCTTAATTCTTTTATTGATAAATCGATCCTTCCTCTTGTAAAACATTTCTTACTAGTTGAACGAAAGTTCTTTTTTATGTACCTAGTAAAACAAGCGGAGATTTTCTACGGTGAAAAATAACGTTTGAGTGGTAGGTACTTCTGAGAGAACTCGGCATTGTTTCCCGTCTTTTTAATAAAAGTTGACCTGAAACCCCTGCACGTGAGTCGTGTGAGAGCCCTCTGAAAAATTGCAAGACCACTTGATTTGTCAGATAGCCTTGCCTGATTGCATGACTAAAAGATAGCAGAAGTTATTTCTGATTAACAGTAACTCTCAGCTTTTATAGTAACCTAGATAATACATGCAGCGCTCATTAACTCTGATATTCAATTAAGATTACGGCCTATTACTTTTTCATACCTCTGCGCGTTGTGTTGAAGTGTTTTGTCATGTATATTTTGAATTAATTTTACGATAATTTGAGGTTCAAGTATATTAATTTCTAACTGCTTTGTCGCTATTTTTACATTATCCATTATACACGAAAAACAAATGCGGTAAAACAAACATTTAAAATGATTTTAGTTGAGTTGAGTAAAATTATGAAAATGAGTATCTAAATTCATAGATGAAATATAATTAAGAACTTACTGTGAGAATAAATTGCCTGCGGTGATTGTCCATTATATTCTGCAATAACTATTGGCGGTATTTAAGTTTCTTTTTGAAAACATAACAAAAAATAAAAATAAAAATTATCTCGCTGTAAAATGTCATCTAAATCTATCAGAACCGATCGAAAATTAAAACCTATTAATCAATGAACCACATAAATTTCGAAATAACTTGAAATTCGATCTGAAATCGTATTAAAACATATCAAAATTTAACATTTCAGCTCCAAACAGCTTTCATTTCTAGACCAATTGAAAAGCTTTCTTAATTGTTGAAGCAGTAGGCATCTTTTTTGTTCAAACGTACTCCAATCTATTCTTACCGGATCTCCTCCTTCATGACCTTGTTTTGGAGGGAAAACGGCGCTTTTCCAACTGACCATATGGATATGTCCATATGATCCATCACCCATAGAGACATAAATTTTCTACTTTTTATTTTGTGTTTCGTAAAATCGTCTTCTTCTATTCTACAAAATGAACTTTTAAACACTACGAAGATAATTAATAATCAAGGTGCGGTGACGGCCCAACAGGGTGTATAAGATTTTTTTAAAGCTTGTTTTAACATCAAGAGCCTGTGTAAATTGTACGTGTAGAGCATTCCACGGCTTTATTGCTATCACCACCCTCTCATAAATGTTGAAGCGCAGTTAATTGTTGCGAATGGTGACTCCGAGAAAATTTGGTCTTACCGAGACTTGAACGCACAGCATATAACCTTGCCTAGTGAGGCGCAGGCCATTACCATTGGACCGTTGAACCAACCATCGCAAATATATATAAGTGAAATGTTCAGTTTTTATTACCGGTTGTTATTGGTATCACTGGGTTACTGTTATCAATACTCCCATATGGCAAACTGATTACATTTACCGAAACCTTCTCTATATGATATCTCCTTGATATCGTACATTTAAAGTTTACACCTAAGGTATATTGGCGCGAAAACTAATCAATGTAAAACGAGTTGGTATGAGTGTATGTATGTATATCACGACGCTAGACCCATCAAAGGTATCTCAAGCGCACAATATTAATCGGCAAGGGCTGGTTGTACGAATTAAGACGATATTCCTTAGTGGCAGCATTAATTCGACGTACACCGCTCGTTCCTTACCGTAATTCGATTACGGTTTCTACCTGGGGGTTCTTGATTGTTTTAAGCTTTTAAAACTAATTAGCACGTAAATTAAACTTTTCGGAAACCGTAATGTATCTAACGTTGTAACCGCAATATTAATCCTCGTTTTTAAATTATTCCAAAATCTTTTTTATAAAGAATAAGTCGATGGGAATCGCAATGCCTGAAATTATTATACGCTCAGTTTATGGTAAAATAATGATTTGAATAATTGGAAAAAGTGTCATGGACATAAGTAAGGTATTTGATTTAATCACCAGATACTATTGCAGAAAGTACACAACTACGAAATACAATCAGAAAGCATAACAATTGATAGAGGTGTGCTACAAGGATCAGTACTTGGTTCCTCTATTTTTTGTTATTTATGTCAATGATCTTTTGGTAACTCTGGAGCGGACGTAATTTAGTCATGCAGATGACTAATTTCCTGGTCTCCGATAAGAGTACCCATAATTTGATTTTAAGAACGCAAACCTTACCAGATGTTTTCGTTAACTAGTTCCATAACAATAAGCTTTATGTCAACAAAGAGAAAACAGTCTTTATGCGCTTTATTCTTGGCACTAGTATCATACATGATTTCAGGCTTATAAGAATTGACTCATATTCTATCTAACAGGTCATTTCGATTACAGAAATTAGCTATCAGAAATATGATTGGACTTTTAAAAACGTATTTCCTCCTTTTGTGTCTTCTGATGTTAATTTGCCTGTATATATTTGAAATTGCTATGTATGTTAGAACCAATTTAAATATTTTTATAAAGAATGCAATAATTTTTATCAACTTATGAAAGATCTTCTGTTTATATGGATATCATAGTATATAATCATTAAATTGTTTAAAAAAGAGTTTCTTCGGAATTTCTTCAAAGTAACTTCTTCTGTACATCTGCTGCAGTGTTAACAACTGTTTACAATCGGGTATCTGAGTTTAAACGTAGCCATACATCCACAAAAGATGAGCATCGGTCTGGACGTCCAGTGGAAGTGATTAACAAAATCCAAGATATGGTTTTGAATGGAAGGGGAATCAAAGTATGCGAAATAGTTGAGGTCACAGGCATATAGCGAAGTGCAATGTTTTCAATTTTGCACGAAAAATTGGGCGTGAAAAAAATCTCGGCAAAATATTTGCCGCGTTTACTCTCAGTCGAATCATGTCGTCGAGTCAGAGGCTGTTTTGACGCTTTTCCGGCTTAATCCTGAGTTTCTCCGCCAATACATAACTATGGTCGAAACATGGATATACTATTCACTCCGGAGATAAGGGAACGGTCAAAACAGCGGGCTTTTGAAGCCAAACGGACTCCGAAGAAGGGGAAGACGGTGAAATTGGCCGGCAAAGTGATAACCTCGCCTTTTTGGGATATGCGCGGAATTACCTATACCGATTACTTGGAAAAAGGATAAACAATAACTGAAAAGTTTTATGCGTCGTTATTGGAGCAACTGAGCGAAGAAATTAAGAAAAAACGTCCTTATTTGAAAAAGAAAGGGATCCTTTTCCATCAAGACAAGGCTCTAGTGGCACATGCGTAGCTCCCGATGGCCATTATAGAATTAAAGTTCGAATTAGTTGTATTCACCGGATTTGGCCCCCAATGACATCTTCTTATTTCCAAATTTGAAAAAATGGCTCCGCGGACAACGGTTCACTTCGAACCAGGAAGTCATCGCTCAAACAGATGCCTATTTTGAGGACCTTCCAAAATTCTACTTTTTGGAGGGCCTAAAAAAGCTGGAGAAACGCTTGGAAAAGTGTATAGAGTTAAAGAGTTGAAAAATAAATAATTATTTTTTTAACTCTTTCTAAGGACTTATCGGACCATTCTCGTATATAGGGATGAGATAATCCATGGATTCCTTTTGTCAACAGTACCACCGAATTGACAATTGGAATTCATCAATTCTTCAAATAACTATTTGGCGATTTAATCAAGTAATAACTTGTATGGTACGAAGTATGCTGATACTTAAGCCTTATTTGTCCTACTCCCTCACACTACGTGGCATTATGATAGCAAAATTGATTTAAAGATTTTAAAGTGGTAAAGTAATTAAAATCATACTAGTAGAAAGAAAATTATATACCAAATTCTTGCTAAGCGTATATTAACATGGATAAAAATATATCGCCATCACAGCTGGAATTGTAATAGATAGCACGAGAATTTCTAGTGAAATATGTGACAACTCAGGTATTTACTTGCATAGTACCTGCTACAACATACTTATTATAGCAGCGTTATTGCCAATTTAAAGCATTTCATTCCACTTATAGATGCTTTTTTTTTCTTGTTTAATTAGATAGAGAATAATTTATAGGTTCCGATGTAAAAAGAAGCTTAAAACTCACAGTACCTCAACATGTCAAAGATCCGGGAGTTTATAGAGTATAAAGGAACTTTATGTGACCATTTTCTATAAAAATTTAATTTTCTCGTCGAGGGTCAGAATTTAACCCGAGTAAAAAATAAACCGCAGGCTAGATATTGACCATCGTAAAATGTACAGAATTTATTTTCTTTTGTTAGGTACATACGTTTAATGATACCAATATGACATACATATTTATATGAGACTCTAGTTTTTTAATAAAAGTTGTTTATCTCAGGGTTACTTTTTTTACTAAGCGAAATGCGACTCGGACGTGGGATGTACTTATTTTTTTTGCAAGTCGAAATGATTTAAAATCAAATTAAATACATTTTAGGGTTCTTTTCCGTCGTGGTTAACTTCTAAATCTCTTTAACGTGGACCGTCCTCGTGAGCCTTTTGTCAAGTTAGGCCAAGAACTTCATCCTCTTTGCCCAGAGTAGACGAACGAAATCGGATCGCTATACACTTCGATAGATTTATCGCCAGTCATCGGATCTGGCATCATTTAGCGAATAAATAGACAGTTCTCTGGAACTTTTGTGTGAGCATCTCCTCGTTTCTGTATATCGAATATATGGCATCGTCATCTGAATCCGCCGCCAGGTCGATTGTCGGATGTTTTGGGATGTCATAAGTAAATAACAGCTATAGTTCAGGCCCCAGAAGTGACCCCTGGGGAACTACCGAAACACTCGGTCTCACCGTAGACTCCTGGTTTATCTTTACAGAAAAGCTACGTTCTTTTTGATAATTTTTAATAAGGCGGATCACTCGTGGATTAATTCCGATGTTTGTCATAAGATACATTTACTACCTGCGTTTATAGCAAGTTGATGTAGGTAGATTATCGCCTCCCCTCCGACTTTTAATTCATGCAATTGAAAACCTGCATTATTTTGCGATGACCTAAATAGAATTTGTTCGAAAATTAAATTTTCTTTCAGAATTGAAGGGGTTAAAAATAGAATATCTAAATGAAAAAGAACAAATTCCTTGATTTGCTTGATTTCGTAGTGGCAATAATAATAGAATCATAACGTTCTGCGCTCTTATAGCACGAAAGTTCATGAATAATTAAAAGATACGAACTACCAGCTTAACATTTTCGCTTTTCGTTATCGAAATTCATCCTTTATCCTTGCTTAAATTAATTAATTCCTTTCTAATTTCGGTTTACGTCTCTTTTGATATATATGTTAAACACCCCATTTGTTACTGCGTCGCGTTATCTATTACTGTACTCTGTACACTGATACATCGCAATAACCAGGTTGTGTCCCTATTTGCTTGCAAATTGAAACCGTTACGCGACTAAATAAAGAATGCACGAAAGTGAACTTACAAATAAAAGATCGAAGTTGGCGGCATTCAGACGGTACTGTATCGATCCGCGAGAGGTCACCTTAGTTACGTCACTCCATTCACCAATCTACTCTCTACCTAGCTACCAAAATTTTATTTCGTTATACTTCATAACCTATACGCAGATGAGCAAAACGTTTGAATTGCTCTTCTGTTTTATCGGCGAAGATGGGCTAACGCAAGCACAGGGACTAATTAAATTCCGGCGACTAATTTTGGGGGAACAGCGAATCCGCGAAGTCGCCGGAAACCGTGTCATTGTACTTGAGGCACGCTTTTAAATGGCAGCTTCGCGAAAAAATCAATATGCCCAGTAATCTGTCGGCTATAGTATGTTTCACCTTGATAATTCGCGTAGAGTATCTTTTAATAGAATTCGAATTTCAGCATTGTTTCTTTTTCCAAATTTTTACTTAGATGTAGATTCACAGAAAAAAATCCTCTAAGGATAATTGCAACAACGTTGTACAAATGATATTGTGTATTATCTCAAAATCGATGATTGTAATTCGCGTAGCTTTTCGTATTTCGCTTAAGAGAGATTTTCATTTTATCGTGCTCATTTGCATTTTCATTCATCGTCTTAATGCAATTTGGTTGTACTTATAAATAATTCACAAAGCGATGACATTAATTAATTCGAGTATTTCAAGTAAAAATATTTCTCAAGAAAATCACCTCTGAGGGAAATGTGAACTGCGTTGCCATTTGCATACTAATTGTGGTTAGGGATTTATTTCATTGATTTTCGTTGCGAACGTATTGCACGGTGGCGTAAGCCGCGGGTTCACAAACCACAGCGATCCATAATCGTAACCTGTAGGTATTTATTTCCTACAGATCAGGGGGTTGGGGTTAGAAGATAAGGGAAATTTCGTCAAGTATTTGATAGGTCGAAAGTATCAGGTGGAGATTTAGTTCATCCAAGCAGATGTTCAATGGCGCTGCTCTATATTTGCGATCAAATGAAATTGAACAATCACTGCGTTAATGGCTGCTATTTGTGCTCATTAGTGTTATACTATGTTAAAGATTACTAATTAGAGCGCAACAAGTCGATTCCCTAGCAGTAACGAAATAAACGTGCGCGTACCCCATCGTGTAAGAATTTTCTGCGACGGTTCCTGTATGTCAGGACACTGTGAACAAAATAGCTGAATACGTTTCAGTGATTTAAGAAAAACCGCCTTCGTCTATGCTATTAGTTGATCCACATCGGGATAACATTCTCGTATAGTGTCTGCTACAGGGTGTAAAGCATGAAGCAGACATGTTATGTGCAGCAAATTTGGTTGAACAGCTTTGAATAATTGATCTCTGCGAAGCATAACCGCAGCAGCATCGGTAACCATCATTAACACTTGCTTTGGTGAAATTTCAAAGTTGTCTTAGTGTTGTAACTAAAACATTATGAGCAGCTTCGGCAGTACATCTTTGCCGTCTTTTACAGACTAGCAAATAAGGGTGTGACGGTCCTTTCAAGGTCACTGTCCGTCTGTAGTTTCATCTATAGTTAGCTACAACCATTCATTTTTTACTGCGGTTTTTACATAATTCTCAATCTTCTCGCGCACTGTCAGCAAATACCTACCTAGCGTCTGCGAACTTAGTAGTTTCCACGATGGATGGAACTGGCGAAACTTTGTTTGTCCGTGTTTTGCAAACGATATATTGCACGTACTTAACATCATCGTTAAATCGAATAGATATTCTTTATACGGTCTCTTTTCGTTTTTTTTTTTTTTTAGTTTTGGGTTGCGCACATTGCAAAATAAACACCACATATTGTGTCTGGAAATTGCCATAAATACGTGTTTACCCTGTTAGTAAACAGACAAGATGCATTTCTTCGCATTTTCAACATTTTTAATGCTTTCCATTCAACTCCGACACTTATCATTGCACTGCGATATGTATTACACATAGCACACAGCATAGAAGGTCGGGAAGTGCCGAGAATGTAATCAATCTCTCGTGGTTAAACACCATTGGAAGGCAAGCGAAAATGTCGGGCTCTACTGATTAGTGTTGTACTACGTTAAAAGTTAATAATATATTCTGATAAAAATTTATTGTCCAGACTTGATAGCATCTTTGTTAATACTATCAGAAATACGGTCTTTATTTTATCATCGTCAAACACGCTTTTGTTCTTGTTGGAAATAGCATGGAACGATCATCAGGTGCTCCGTAATCGTGCAGTCTACATTTAACTAGTAACGGATATTGAAGAGAATTTTTTTTCTGTCGCATGAAAATTTCATAGGATAGAAATTCTTGTTCGTAAAAAAAAAACATCTCTGTACCTGCATATGATGGAACATATTCCATTACCATGCAAAACTTTGTCAGCGCGTGAGCGTGGGAGAATAAAGGAACGGGTTCGTGCAGTAATTCCATGCGTTTACAAAATGCGTTATTGATCGGTTTGGCAAACCATAGATCTACTTTAAATCAAATTCCCTCTTCATACATATAAATGGGAACGTGCCAAAAATAACGAATAAAGAGGAAGCGTCCGTTGAAGTAAACAGAAATGTGGAAATTTAGAAACTCGGAAGCGAAACTGTTGTATGGGAGTAAGATTCGTAATTATGTAGCAAGTTGGAAACTCGATTATTTACTTTTATCCTTCATATATGTTTCAAATTATTGCTTAACAATTATTATTTATTATTTTAGATTAATAAAATCAGATGTTTCCAAAGGTTGCAGTAAGTGCAAAATTAGTTTCTATATAAAACCATGATTTTGCCCATTTTGGTTTGAAAAAACTTAAGAAAGATTCACACTGTAAACTGTTAATTTGTAATATTATAAATTGCAAACCAAATTTAAACCACAATATATAATTCAAATACGTTTTGGTTATTAAGTGTTTTGCCGTAAATCCTCTATATTCTATGGATGACTATTTTAATGGCGAAGTTCCCTGAAAATAAGTTATTCGGAGTTCCCCGTTATGAAATATTATTATCTTGTTTACTTCGAAACAATCGTAACTTACATCAATCATAGGTGGTTTTTCTTTTCGAACTTTGTGCGTGATCAGGAATGTTAATCATTTAGTTAGTTTCGGAATGTTCTTAAAGGGGAAAAACAAATTGTAAATTACTAGAATATAAATGTTCCCTTAAAGGTTTACACATAACAATTATCCATTAACCCGAAGTGTTTTTATTACCTAATATGTACCCATCACTTATGCCAAAAAGGATGTTTTGAATGTCCATTATTTTCGAATACATATATGTACACTGCCGTTCAGAGAAGTTCGGTCGGTTGGTAAAAAACATGAAAAGGTTACAGAAACAAACGAAACTAAAAACAAAATGCAATTTTATTGTATGTGCAGGTAAAAAAGACAAAAATAAATAAATAAAAAGTTATTCTGGCCTAATATAACATACTGAACATTATTTTCTTTTTCATCGAAAAAACCTCCTTTGCTGTTAATCACCGCTCGAACTATTCTAGGCATTCTTTCGATAAGTTTTGTTAAAACGGATTGTGGAATATTAATCCATTCATGTTGCAGAATATTCCGTAAATGTTCTTGTGAAGTTGGGCATATTTTTCGGATCCTCCTGTCCAGTTCATCCCACAACAACTCTATCGGGTTCAAATCTGGGCTTTGTGTCATGCATGAATGTAAAGTTACGGCCTATTATACGCAATCCTGATGGCACTGCATGATTCTGGAGTATTGCAAAATAATTTTCCCGTCCCAGCAAAGGAGAAACATCCCCGCACTTACACAGAACTACGCCCTTGCTTCACGGTTGGCACAATGTAGTTCGGAATCACTTTTCGGTTTTAGATCTTCGGACATAAACTCGTCGATTTTGCACAAAAACCTCAAACTTTGACTCGTCACTCCAAAGCACGTGTTTCCAATCATCTAACGACCAATCTAGATGAGAACGGGCCCACTGTAGCCGTTTTGCTCCGTTGCCCCGACGTAATAAGGGTTTTCGAATGGCAGTGCGTCCATGAAGGTCCGCTTGTTGAAGTCAACGTTTTACCGTACTCGCCGAAACTTGTTCTTCACGGCCGCGATTGACTTCGGCTGCTATTTGTGGCGCTGTTAATTTTCTATTGCGTTTGCTTAATAATACAATTCTCAAATCTTCAGCTTTTGTTCTTTTCCTAGATGCTCCAGGACGAACACGATTTTTCTAATTTTATGTATTAATAATTGTATACAGTGTGTATAATAGATTTTTATTGTATGACCGAACTTCATTGAACGGCAGTGTATGTACATATACAATCTTCTTGTAGCTTTATACACTTAGTTCAGCGATATTCCAACTGTTTTAAGCCATCCAAATAACAATATTTGTTGAATGCTGCAAAATGGGATTTTGTTTCGGCAATGACCTTTTCATTTCACGTGAATCGCTTTTCGCCAAGATATTTTGGACAAAAAAAGAAGTCACGAAGAGCCAAATTTGGCAAATATGGTAGGCGCGGCAATAATTTCGTACCGTAAGTGAACTAGCAATCGTTTTTGACATGTAGTGATGTATCCATGCTTCAACTACGGTCACATAACGTCCCAGAAACTCACTCGTACAGCGTTTAAACATATCCAAACATTGCTTTGAAGTTGAAGAAGTCATACAATTCCACTTTTAATCAATAGTTAGCAAACACAGCACTCATGTCGCCGATCTGTTTCATACTTAACTTTTCGTGAAGGATGTTGAACTGAGATGTTTATCATATTAATCTCTCTAAACTTCATCTGGCAGACTGCTAACACGATATCAAACATTATTCATCGCGTCACCCGTGGTCAACCCGATGGGAGAACCTGGTGGTTTCTTATCTAAGACGGATGTTCGACCACGCTTAAATTCGCTTAACCAGTATCTGATGGTAATCATCGAAAGTTAATGGTTCTTATAAACTGCATCCAACTTCTCTTGGATTTTCCCATTTAAAAAAGAAATTGAATCACTAACCGGTATTGTTTTTTTTTTTACCATGATTCCACAAATACATAAACCTGTTCACTTTCAACAGCTCTCAAAGCAACACTACCCGATGGATAGTACTCACAGTGGGTAATACATATTTGGACTCAAAGCGCTATCTGTCTACACACACGGGTACTTTTTATACCATCCTCGTATGATGAACGGATGATAAGGCAGCTTTCAATTGTTTTAATGCTACAAAGAAGCATTTGCCATAGGGGAAATTTTGTACACAAGTACAACTCCAATCTTTACGTAATAATTTTGTAAACACACGTACATTGTCTGTAGTCAGTGATTGTTGACAATGGATTTTTGTTGAATATTGCTCCGATAAAGGAAATACTCACATAACTTTCTGACGTTATATCCTCCAACAAGCTTCTTTTGAAAATGCAGAGACTTCCAAAAATATTCGCTATTGGCTTAGGGATGTACCAGACAGAAAGCAATTAATTTATATTTCAAAGATTAAACCCTGAATTTATTACACCAGTGCTAACAGAATCGAATTTAATCTGTTTTTTTATTCAAAACGTAATTTATATCAATTCTTGTAAAGTCATGGAGGACATGATCAGGAAAAAAAGTTACTATCAGGAAGGCTGCAGTATTCAAGTTTAACCTTTTCAAACTAAAGCAAACTTGTTTTAAACGTTACGAAAATCCCACATTTCTTGCTCTCTACATTTAAACCAAAAAGCTATAACCTTTGTGCGAAACACAACTGGAATTATTTCGATATGAATAAATTTAGTAGATATGTATAATACAGTAACTCCTTGATATTGTTTTATTTTATTTATTCCAATTTTTAGTTTTTTTTGCCTGTTCACGCGGTATTAGAAATTAAAAATTACTATGCTTTTTATAGCGAAAACAGCTGGTTTAAAAATACGTACGATCGTATTTTGCAACGTAAAACAATTCCAGCTGTGTATTGCTGATGATTTATGCCACCGTTCGAAAACGCTCTTAGAGCGGTTTCATACAAGAGATTTTTAGCGGCACCGGTAAGCAGCGCTGCAGCAGCTGACATCGTTTCTTATGTATTTCATAATATTCTTGCACACACGCGCTTGCAACCGAATGTGCAGGGCTTCCGTCTGTCTAGGAGCTGCTAGATGTTGCTAAAAACAGGGTTTTCGCACCAATTTCGTTTACACATAAGCGTCCTGGCGGCGCCGCCAAAAATCGCTGCGTGAAATCTGTCTTATACACACAAGTAATCTCAAAGCACTTGCATTTACAAACTATGAAAACTTCGTCATTTATTAAAAGCTATTGACCAAGACGAATATGACTGAGGCTTATTGATGTTAGTATCTATGACACAATAAATACTGCTCCTACATTACTTAAAGATAACATCGTATTAAAAGACATACCTTAAACATAAGCTGATGTTGGAAACTTGGTTTAAACACCGGTTTTAATCATATTTGTTTTAAACATGCACATAGCTATTAAATCATTTTTGATTGACAAGCTATACATCCGATTTTGAATATCTTTTAAGTTAAATTTATAGATTTTATATATATTTTAGTGTCACTGCTTGACGTGAAAATTAAAAGTGATACTTCATTTAATTAAGAATTTTAAAATGTTAATTTCAAGATCTTTCTACTGTTTTTCTTTTCTACTTACTAGCGTTGATTCCAAGAGACTGTTTTGTCAGGGGCGGTGGGTCCATATGGCCGCATTATATCCTTTAAAAATTCATGTGAATTTATAGACAAAATTATTCAAATTTATATTACGTAATTATTACGAAAATACAGTTTACATATTTCGCGGCTTCCTCTTTATCCCGTGGTCAATATTGTGCAATGAATTACGTACTTAATGCCTACAACGTACAATAAATCGCAGCCCTGACTACAGCTGGAGTGAAAGATCTATATTATTTAACCACTAAGGAAACATGAGGAATATCGTGGTCATAATGCCTGTATGGCATTTGCTTTACTTGGTTATACAAATATTCTTCTAGGCCCCAGTTTTGCTTATCAACATCATATTGTCGATTATGACCAGAAGGTTAGGAACAGACTACTCGGGTACGTATAATGTTTATATTAGGTATCTAGTAGTTACTCGCCCGAAAGGTCAAAAAACAACATTAGTAAAATATAATTCTCAGTAGTGATGAGATAAGACTGTGGCGTAGTATGGCAAACAACACAAAAGTATCGGCAACCTCCGAACCACTCAAGTTTAATTAATTAATCCGGGACGGCCGTCTCTATGTTCTATCCCTATTTTCGGGAAAAATATAATTTAGAAATACCTACTTTTACCGCCTACATGCCTTAAAACTAAGACATGCGAAAAAATACGGGCAAATAGACGGAAGGGTCTCTTGTTATTGTAGTCCGAGACATAAAATATGTGCAACTTTACTCTAATAAATCAAATAGAACTGAGTACGACAACGGTCCGTTTTTTCATCAGATTTTTGTTGCTTTTTGCGTAAACCGCGTCAATTTCAAGTTTTCTAATTTAATATTATGCCCGGTTTCGTTTATGTGTTGTGCGACATTGGACAAATCTGATCTACCGAAACGATAACACCTGATATGTTCTTTGAATTTTGTGCCTATCGCTCTTTCAGTTTATCTTCGATTTATTCAGGTTTGATAATTAAGTACTTTCTTCAAATATAAATAAATAACTTCACAGAAAAAAATTAACAATGCCTTTTAGAAATTAGTAAAAACTCCAATTTTAATGAATCCTTCCGATTGTTTCCGACCGGCCGGTATACTAAAACATGTAATATATTGGCTTAAATTTTGTTGTGCTTTTGAACTGGTTCTTAGAGATCATAATGGCGACAAAAAATCCGAATTTTGTGGTATGTTTTTCCACTAATTTTGATCTGACGCTTCGAGAACATTTAGAATTTAAAATTTTAGATCATATGCTCGGTGTTTGCAGAATAGAAATTTCAAGTAAGATTAAAGATTCCGGTTTATTGTGTGACGAAACTATAGATGTCGGATGGTCTATTTAAATATATCTTTAATTGCACTTTTAGGGATTTAAACGAATTGCAGCGTTTTGAGCAGCGTTCATATCTTTGTCCACATTATATTCATTACTATGCCTATCAGTGCAGTGCGTATATTTTTTAATAATCTGCCAGCAATTCATGCTTTTTTCGAAAATCGTTATAAGCTAAAGGTAAGGTTTTATCATATTTTCTATATCACGCCCCCTTCGCCAAAAGAACGCGGAGTTTTGCAACGTTTCTACATGCCATATATACTCCGTGTGTACTATTTATAACTACACCGAGACCAAATTCGGAATTCTAAACGCCGCGTAAAAATCGATGGATAAGCCATAAATCAAAAATGAAATTATTGCCATTTCCGCAACGGTTTATGCTAAATATAGAGTGAAATACGACTGTTAAGAGTGTTGTTCATAAAATTGTATCCGCGATTTAATTAGTTTAATTAAAACAAATGTATGTCATACTGCAGAAAATATGATTTATAGCATACATACTGCTTAAAAGCTGCATTATATATGCAAACACGCATTCTAATAATTACGAAACGTATTTGCATATTTTTAAGGCCTGGTATTTTTTTTCTTAATTAGATGCCCTGCTGGTGAACAATTACGTACTTATTTATGTACTAGTATATAATGTGCGTATGGTATGAAACAGTGTAAAAGACGAACATTTTTGATTTTTCTATGACTCCTATTTTAGATCTTCATAAACTATAATCTCTACTTTATTTAATATGTACTTTAATAGTTTTTTTATTACTAAAAGCATCTATAATTCTTTAAAAATTAGCAATTAATCTATTTTTGTAACTTATTTTGTAGAATAATTTTTTATTACAACTAAATTATTTTAAGTAGAATGGATAAAAAGATCTAGTAGGACGTTAAAAACAAAGCAAACATTGTTGTTTAAAGGAACTCTCTATCTCTCAGTTATTGTATTTGCGTTAGTTCGAACCGGGGTTTGGATTAAACTCAATCTTACATCCCGCAAACTAATTTTTACTCAATGGATGTAACCCACCTTTTTCCCCACACATTTTTTGAAATTCTTTAAAAAATCCAATACATTTAGATCTTTCTTTATTGTAACTTCGCCCAGTTTTTAATGTGTCTGTGTAGTCTAACATACACAATTTTTTTTTTTTCAATTCTTGATTATTTTAATTATTACATGTGACAGATTGCGTGATGAGTAGAGCGCAACAAGTCGATTGCCTAACAGTAGCGTCACTGCGCTGGGTTAATCAGAATAAACGTGCGCGTTATTTAGAACAAAAAACAATAAAAGAATTTATGAAAACGCAAACATAATATGGTACACAACTTACCGAATATGCTTAGATGGCTGAAAAGAAATCCGGAAGTGAGGCCTTCAACACCTGTATCATAGCGTACGTATCAACAGCGGTCTCTTTGAGACCCGTCTGTTGCGACGTATACGGTATATCTGGTTATACCCAGAAAAAGATCGTTCTACATCTAGCGATGTAATTATGGCGTACTTAAAGTGGCATTTGAATTTGTATAACGGATCTTCCGCAACACTATTGTTAAAAAGATCTAGAAAAATCGACATTTTTACGTAATATAGTATTAAATTTTTCTCTGACTGAAACACTTTTTTCGTCATCTAAAATATGGTGGTCAACAATTTCACACGAATCCCGTAAGGACAACGAAGTGTTTTGCAATTTTTTTATTGCGTCGGCTACTGGAACGAAATTGTTGTCAATAGTTCTTAAATCTGCTGCAACTTGAGGATTTTGGAATTGCATTTAACTTTGCTTTATTGCAGCTGCTTCTTTAGCGTTCAGTTGTAAAATCACTAATTTGATCTTTTCAAAATATTTAAAATAATAGAATGCTGCTTCCAACCATACACCCCATCGTGTAAGAATTGGCTGCGGCGGTTCCGGTATGTCAGGACACTGTGAACAAAATAGCCGAACACGTCTCGGTGATTTAAGAAAAACCGCCTTGGTCTATGTTATTAGTTGATCCACATGGGTATAACATTCTCGTATAGTGTCTGCTACAGGGTGCAAAGCATGAGGCAGACATGTTATGTGCAGCAAATTCGGTTGAACAGCTTTGAATAATTGACCAGTGCGAAGCATAACCGCGGTGGCATCGGTAACCATCATTAACACTTGCTTTGGTGAAATTTCAAAGTTGTCTTGTGTTGTAACTAATACATTATGAACAGCTTCGGCAGTACATGTTTGCCGTCTTTTACAGGCTAGCAAATAAAGGAGTAACGGTCCTTTCGAGGCCACTGTCCGTGCTACAATCGATACTACGGAATTTTGTTTAACGTCTGTAGTTTCATCTGTAGTTAGCCACGCTTTTTTATATTTGTATGTTGCGCTATTTACATGGTTCCTACATATATATGGTTTGTTGATGTATTCTTTTTGATAACTTTAATCATTTTTTAACCATATATGTCAACAATGATGCAAGAACTGTGGGTTAGTATGACAAACAACATAAAAGTATCGGCACACTCCGCACCATACAAGTTTAATTAATTAATCCGGGACAGCTGTTTCAAGGATGCGTGAATCCTCACAGAATTTATATGTGTGTATTAAGAAATTCTTTTTCTCTTCTCCTTCTTTATCTCCAAAGTAAATTATTAAAATTACAAAATGAATTCTTTTGTTACTGTAATTCTTTATGGTAAATCTATATCTTTTATGCATGACAAGGTTTTTTTTTTTATTTAAGTTTAGTTATTTAGTAAAAAGTATAAATTTGATAAAAGTATCGGCACACTCCGCACTGAATGATTATTCGGTCAACTGTTCGAAATAAGAACCGACGTCCCTGTCCCGTATTAACTAATTAATTAAATTTGTGTGGTCCTAAAATAAAATTACAAAGTTCTTGTCTTACACATATATAAAAAATATAGATTTACCATAAAGAATTATAATGATAAAAATATCCTTTTTGTTATTCTAATAATTTACCATGGAAATAAAGAAGAATTTCTTAATGAACATATATAAATTCTCAAGAAAATTAGAATTACTTCTTTGTAACTATGCCTTTTAGCTGGCCTAAGGATCTATTCGATATAACACGAAACCGGTCGCCCTTATTATTAAACGTAGAATTTTGTGAGGAAGACCTGTATTTTCATTTTTGCTCCTCCAATTTTAATTTTGTTTAAGTGCTAACATAAGTGGGGCCGTACTCTGTATCAGCAGTACTTTATCTTTCCAAACTTCCGCATTTAATTACTAAAATTACCTTATAAACCCACGAATCGCTTGCGTCATATGTTATGAAACAGTTTCATAAAATTCAAATGTAGCTTATATATACGGCGTATGAAACGCTATCTGTATCTAGAATAAATATTCTCTATATCGATTGAAGCTTTGCCGCACATGGCTCCATCTGTAAAAGCGCAGTTGAAGTTTGCGCGTTGCTCTAGCAAACAGCGTGTTTTTCTGTTGTTAGTTGTTGATTTTTAATGTTTAAATTAGTAATAATTACGCCGACGAAATTTATACGGCTTTGTAGCACGCAATAGTGTTAGTTTATTTTTATAGTAGGGCACAGCTTCGAATTTTAAGCGCTTGCTACCTTAGCTATGTGGTGCCACTTGTTGCCGTTTGGATGAACTACACTCGTGCTGGATGGTAACTTCTTAAATGTAGAAGATCGCGCCCCTTGCTATTTTGATGAAGGGAATCAATTAAAGCTGGAATTAACAAATTCAGTAATGATAAATCTTCATTTATCTTTCTGATCATGTTAGACAAATTTTAAACTTTAGAGCTTGGGATAAATTTCTACTAGAAAATAATTCTAAGCTTATCTTAAAATTTTTAATCTTTTGGTAAATAAATAACATTGTAACGGTGAACAATCACTGCTTTCGTTGTATTAAACGTTAAACATTAGACTATTCCGAACTATTTTGGAAAAGATTCAATTCAAAGTGTAATTTGTAGCTTAAAATATTTTAGTTCAAATAAAATAAACTGTATAAAATGTAGGATGAAATTCCGAATTTCGATGTCGTCAGCTGTTGACGATATGGTATGTTGCAATTTAGAGTAAAATCTATCAAAAATTGACATATATCTCTTATTTTACAAAATTCACTTCCGCTTAATGCTTTGGTTTAATCCTTAATCCAACACCTCAACAACGTGCCTTAAAAATTGACAACAATGAATGACTATTACAAGTATAACCAGATACAACATTTAGGTGTTGGTGCGATGGAACTTACACCGTATCAATCCTTTTCACATTAAATGATTAACATGAAACCGTTAAAATGTAGTTTTTATTTTATTCTTGTATTATTAACTCACAAAAGAATACAGGTAATCTGAAAATTCACAAAATATTGAAACATTGAGGTTTGAGGAGTAGAGTATTGTAAGGACAACGATATATCTTATAGGCGCCCAGGGTAACACCGGAAAAGTGATAACACGGATAACACTAAAAGTTTTAATTCACAGAAAAATAAATCTATTGTGCCTTGTAAAAATAGAAAAAAATCGAATATCGAGTTGTTATTTCAATTCTTGCCGACGTGGACGCTGTTTACGTGGACCCTGTACCATCATTTGCTACAATGAAATTTTAGGTAGCTGAATTCAAACGTATGAATATCAGCTTTGTTGAACGTAAGCGTTCCGGACGGTAAGAAATTGCAATCACTACCGATAACATCGGATGCTAGACGACCGTCGAATAAGAAAGAGGCTGCAAGCATCTCGAAAGAACGTGCTTGTCGCATATTGACTGAAGATTTGGAAATGAAAAAGCTAACCGCGAATTGAATGCCGCTTTTACTCACTCAGGATCAAAAATCGCATTCGAAAATGCACGTTTACGAAACCCCGTTGAAGCCGTGTAAGCGAACAAGGCGAAGATTGTTCCGCCGACGGGAAAAGTCGTGGCGACTTTTTTTGGGATAGTCCTGGAGCTGTGTTAGATAGACTACAGTAGTTCAAGGTCACTCGTCTACAAGGCCTCCAGCGGATTCTACGGAGAAGGGTTGGC
>LR736867.1:416225-557109 GCA_902654985.2 Oryctes borbonicus | reverse complement strand
TTATTAATAAATTTGAGAATTCAGTTAGTGTGAGCGAAGGTAATAAAGGTAATAATAATAGAAGACGTCATAATAAACTTAATACAGAAATGGTACTGGCTATGATACATAAAAATCCTTTGTGTGGCATAAGACATATTGCATCTGAGTGTGGTTTCCACAACAGTTCCAAAAAAAAAAAGAATATGGTTATAAATTTTACATCCACCAACATCTTTGTAAAATTATCCAAGAGAAAGCAAATCGTGACGGGCACTTTTAACCATTTATTTTACGTATAAGCATATATACCTCGTTGGGCCGGCATAGTATCTTTTTCATAAAACTTTCTCGTGCATATAAATTTTATTTCATTTTGGCTATATCTTTGTTAATTATATCTATTTCTCTTCTTTTAAATATACAAAAAAATGATACCTGACCGTCAACAATATCTTCCATATGCGACAAAAGTCGACCTTGCGTACGAAATGTTGCCTGTCTCATTCTAATGAATGAAAGTGACAGGCTATTGTAAATCATTTAAGCTACCGTTGTTACAAGGAAACCATAAATATTTCTGAAAGCCTCGAGATGAAAATACAAGCTTCACGAACATTAGAAACGTCGACGCCATAGTGAGATTCACAATAAATAGCAGAAAATAACGTAAATACGGCTTACGAATCAATAACTTTCAATGGAGCGATGCTAGTTTTACAATCAGTCAATCATTTCCTTTTGATCTTTCTTTCGTACCAATGACTTTCTTAAAGAATTGCAACTTAATGGGAGAGAGGGCGTCAGTCTCGTTACGTACAGGTTTAGACAATTTCGAACATTTAAGTATTAGTTTAATAGAACCATGAAAATGTTAAGTAGGTAAATACGATAAACAATTATTTTCCTTTCCACTCTTTTATAACTAACGAAGCCTTTCACAACTAATCGGTGAGAGGATCCATAAACATATCAGCAGTAGCTGATGTATGTCTGTCAATAGAAGGTCAGACTACATAAAAAATTGTAGATGATTACATCCTTGAAAAATTAGTTTAAGGTCATTTTAATATTCTTATATAATAAATAATTTTTTATATTAAAGACGTTTTTTGTTAATAATTCTTTGTAATTCCATTGTATAGCTTACTAGATTATAATTGTGCTAACGAAATCAATTTTCTATTAAGTTAATCCAGTCTCATTAGTGTATTTTTATTTACCCAAAAACTATTCACATAAAAATATATTTAGTAATAAAATTGCATTTAAATCGTGACTTTGTAAGTATAAAGATATATTCTTCAACAAGTTTGCTGTAATCAGAATAATTAAGAAATGATTTATTGTAAGGAAAAGCGTTTGTCTGTTGCTCTCAGTGTACAGCTTTTATTTACAGCTTTTACATATATTTACATTTTGTATTTATATTTATTTACTTACATTTTATATTCTACTCTGACATGTATAATCCTAGGAAAATATCATTTTGTGATCTACAAGTTTTAAATAATAAACCAAAAAGAAATGAAGCAAAGTATAATTTACTTTTCAAATAATATAAACGCCATGACTATTATGTCGGAAAACCCCAAAATATTCTGCAGCTTTATATTTATTAGCGTAATATTTGTCAAGCTCCAACAAACAGGTGTTGTTTCGCAATCAGGTCCTAGCAAGGTGAGATGTCAACTTTATGATTTAAAATCAGTACCAAGTGGATTCGCATCCAACAAATTGTTTGACAACGAAATGAACGCCAGGGCAAGTTACAAGATGCTAAAGATCCGTTAACTAAGCACTCTAGGCGAGGTTGCGCCGCTTAAAGCTATCTAAATCCATCTGGACGGGGTAGACTAATCGGTATCCTCATTTATACCTTTTCGCTTATGTTCTTCCTGTTGCTTGCTTTCTCCCTCTGTCCTCTACCCACCTACCCATCTACCCCCTGTAGACATCTCAGTTTTGGTCTACCACGCCTTTTTCTGCAAGTTGGTTCCAACTGCATTATTGTGTGTGTTGTACCCGTTATTCCTGTTCCTCTAACTCTTGCTTTATTTCATAGTTCATTCTTGGTCTGTATTCGTTATCAGCAACTCTCACTGACCCCAATCTTACTGTCAATATCTTTTTTTCTAAAGACATGGTTTCGGTTGCACATATCATCACTGGTCTTATTATCGTTTTATACATACTTAATTTTGTGTGTTTTGTAGGTAATTAACCTGTCAATAGATCTTTATTTGTACAGAAAGCACTGCTTATCACTGTCACCCTTTCCTTGATTTTTGTATTTCTTTCGCCGCTAGCATTTATCACTTTTCCAAGATATTTAAACTTTTTCTCATACTCATACTGCCATATTTTTATTTTTTTTTTTTATTCAAATTTCCTCCCATCTCTTTTCTCTCTCTCTCATTATTTGTTTTAACATTTTTCCATTATCGTCCTATTGTTTGTTATTTTAGAACAATAGGCCTCCACTTGCTGGGCTTTCTTTTATGTATTTTTGTCATTATAAAATCTAACGATTGATTGAATAGCGTTGCCGGTAACGACTCTGAATTCCTTAGTTTCTCCCTTTTGTGTTGTGATGCCAACCTTCGATTGCTTCATGATCATCCTAATTATTTTTCTGATCACAGCTTTTACGATCCCCCTTGTTCTTTCGGTGCTAGTAGCATAAGCTTATTTCTATTTACTGCATCAAAGGTCTGTTGAAAATGTATGAATAGCATTTCCGTATCTATTCGATACTCATGCCTTTTCCATTATTTGTTTTAGCGTGTGGATAGCATCGACTGTCGTTCTCCCTCGCGTAAATCCATCCAATCACATTTTTCGTGCTATTTCTGGACGCCGACAGTATTTTATATACGACACAATAATCTAATTTATCTGTGATTTTTGCATCCTTGCCTATCACCTTTCTTATGTATGGTAATGATTTGTTTTTTAGGCATTCTTTCTTATCTCCAGATTTTCTCAATAGGATGATATATTCACACCTGAAGTTTATCTCTTCCAAGGTTTATTAGTTCCATGTTTACACTGTTTTTTCCTATGGTTTTCCGTTGAGACATTTGTTAATTATTTCTTGTATTCCTTCTTTAGTTGGTTTTGCCCTTCTACAGTGTCTTCTTCTTCTTGGATTTTGTGTTGCTTGTTTAAAAGTTCCTTATCCAAATCTGTTGACACTGAGTCTCTTCTTCGGTTATTTTCTCTTCTGTTCTGTTCATTTTAACTGGGAAGAACCATAACAGTTATAAAATTTTCTTTGGAACATAATTTGAAGTATATTACATGGTTTCAAGGATCGGACAAATTATTTTCGGAAAAAATGTAATGGGAAACCTGATCCTTTTCCCCATTCGCCTATACATATTTTTTATAATTTTCAATAATTCAATATTTGCATAATCCTTAAGAGAATACATTACAATAATCTGCTACGAAAATTTAAATATTTTGGAAATTTGAGGGGAGCTGTACCTCGAAATTAAGCGATTTAGTCGCTAAAGGAATTGTGTTGTTCTTGTATCAAGTCTCTAGGGTTTCATCTAAATCTGAGCTTTTGAGTTGTTAGTGTCAGATATGTACTGGAATGTAATTTTGTGTTATCACTGAACAAGATTAGGGACTAATCTGGTGTAATGTTATCATTCGGTATCGAGGTTAGCTGTAATTAGTGACACGCATACAGCAGGCTTAGTGTCTACTCGCTCAATGTCAAGTTCCCGCTTGTGACTGGAAGCTTCTTTTTCTGGTCTATTATCTTTGGAGTGTGGGAGTAAGAGAGATATTTCAAGTCCAGCCAACGATAGTAGTGGAGAAACGGAATAATAACTTCTTTTGTTTTCTCACATCCTGAAGCATCAAATTTTATATCTCAATGTAATTTCGTAAATTAATTATCGTTTGTAAGAAAAGATAAAATAGCATAGAAGCTGTGCTTCAGTTGCGTCCCTGCAAAGTGTAGCATTATGCTACTTCTAAAATAAGGGTATTCGTTTGTCTTTCGTCATCAATGTATTTTTGGAAATGGGAAGATTATCAAAATTTGTAGTGTCCGAAGCAATCGCTAGCGCGATTAATAAAGGATTGAGGTAAATTGTAAGAATTCTATTTGTATTTCGAATTCTGGTCACATGTGCTAGTTAGATAAAACAGAATTCCTGAAAAATTCACATAAACCTAGTGTTTATGTCTTGGATTATCGTTGTGTCAGGTTAGTTTCGTTGATTCCCACAAGCCCTGAATTTATTTAATTCATTTGGAAAACGCAATAATCTCTAAATTTCCCCCAGTATCTAATACTATAATAGAAAACTGAAACATCTTGGTTCTTGTTATGTGTTCTCAGAATCAATTATTCTGTTTTAAAAGTAACCTGGATGCATATATATATATATATATATATATATATATATATATATATATACCAGCCCTAAGAAATGAATAGCCCGACAGTGTAATTACAGGTGAAACTGACGTGAACACAAAATTTCTAAGTATGCTGTAATCGTCGCAATTTAACCGAAAATTCTTCCTTTCTTTTGAAAGAAGATACTTCTCGTGCACTTCTTCGGTCCCTATAATTATATACTAAAGTAAAAGTATCTTCTCCTTTGTAATTATAAGTTTGTTAGAACTAGACAAGAAGTGTCCGTCAACGGGAGTTCGTATAATAATAGGGAATATACCGAAATAATATTCCAAGTTATGAGAGTGTGATGTTCAGAAAGAATGATTTCAATTTAAACATTTATGGTTACCTGAAAATCTGTGTTCAGGTAGTACTTCCTTGTTCTATCCAGTTATTTTTTACTAATATCTAACACTAGTAAAAATGATATTAACTGTATTAAGTCATTATTTTGTGGGTCCCGTACTAAATTAATTACTCAAATTATCGTGCAAATAGACATACTCAATTTTAATACTTTTCACAAACTTGTTTAATTGTCTAAAGGGCAAAGCCAGTATTTAGATTCACCTAAGATATCTAGTTTGTCCCAAATACAGTAAGACTAGTACGTGAAAAACTTACGATCGCGATATTAATGCTACATTATATATAACATTGCAATTATTACAGTGACAAGAAAGGAAAAATATATAATTTTATTGTGAATTAACTCTGTGATAGAAAGTCTCTGTGTCCGTAACACTAATTTTACGTAAAACGTTCGGTTAAATTATGCACTAATCTGTCCCTCCCACATCGTCACACAGCGTCTTTCTTTATTGTATGTTTAGACATTGGACGAAAACTTAAATTGGGCGTCCCACATCCACGATTTGGTTTCTGAGTTGCCACTGCTCCGTATACCCTCGAATGACTAAAGGAGATAACAACCCAAAAGGCCGCCAAACCGCTTATTTTGCAAATTCTACTCGTTATTGAGTTGTGGGGTTCTATTTGGAGATCAAAAATTCCGTTGATTACTGGGGTCCAAAGCTAATATAACTTGCTACCCAGCTGATCATTGTCATCGAAGGGTTTTAAAAGCAAAATAAAGTGTAAATGTTAATCGATGGCAAATGCAGTGAATACAGACGAGTAGTCATTGTAATTTAACTTATTTATGATAATTTAACATTTTAACATGTTTGTTTCTTCTATGTTGCTGTGTTCTCGTATTATATACATTTTATTTTGTTTTATTTATGTAGCAGATGATTGCGTGCATTTAATTCGTTAATTTCTATTATTTCATTTCGATCAAAATTTAATTGAACATTTGCAAAATTTGAATTAGAATTTTAGTTAACATTCGAATTCTGGCATTTTGATAATTTATATTATTCACCTTTTATTAAAAAAAAGACATCATTAACATTACTTTGTGAGGAATAATCAGTCTCTAATTATTTTCTATAATTTGTATTTTTTGTAAAAACACACAAAACTCAGACAACACACACATTATTTTGGATCCAGCAGTCTAAATTTACAATGTTAATCCATAACATCAGAAATGATCGTTGTTAGGCGTACTAACCATAAAATGTATCAAGTAATGGGATTATTCCTCGAACTACGAGTAAACAAGTGGATATAGGTAAACGTATTTTTGATAATAGACGTATTTTCGAAAAAACTATTTGGAAATTTAAATTCTAGAGACAGTTTGGAAGAAAGGGATTTAGAACATTAACATAAAAGTGGAGGAACACAAAATTTTAAGGAGGATTTTAAAATAAAAACAAACTCAACACAGCGTTAAAAATAAATATAGAGACTGATTATCATTTAATTGCATTGTTTATCTATTAGAACATTTTATACCTATTTATATGTGCAAGTACACGTACTTTACCTCAATGACTCACTACAATACATATACTATTTCTTATTACATTTACTGACACATGTTTACGACCATTTTTCGTTATTGTTATACAGTTCTTCCATTTCGCTTCTAAAAGTTTAAAGCTATCTTTCTTTTATTTCATCAACCCGTCTTCTCGATTTGATTGAGTGCTTTCTTTTTGAACACCACGTCGTTAGTACATACCATATTTTTGCGCAGGAAACTACCACCATATAGATGAGCTGACCAAAAAGGTGTCATCTGCCCCGTAATGTCATAAGGAGATTGAAGCATATAGCCACTCACGAAGCTACCAAAGTGGCCTATTTGCAAATGTTCAGTCTGTTTTTTTTTATAGTAATCTCTTCTGAAGAACATTGACACGCTCACCGGATTTTTGTCATACAAATGTAGGCGGTTAAAATCCTCTGTAATCTGGAACATAAAGAAAGTTGCAATACCGTCGATGCCAATCTCATCTACGCTACTCGTTCGCGTGACGATTTGCGAGTATCACCGTTTAGCCGGTTCCCAGAAGGAAGCTGATTACTGGAGAATCAAATAATACAACCGCTTGTTTGAAGATTAAAAAGCGTTTCCTCCAAACAGCTTCAAAAGGAAGGTGAAGAACTTGCTGGTTGAAATAGAATAGTCAAGTAGAACGAAGTGGAATGGCATTTACACTTACAAATAATAAGATCAACTAAAGAAATCAGTGAACAGATGGTAGCAGTATGAACAACTTCATATGAGACCATCCGACAAAGCAACAAAAACACAACAAATGAAAGCTGCCGTATATTTTAAATATTCTCGCGTATATTATTGAAACACAAATCTGACGTATTAAACGTTAAACTTATGTTATACATTCTGTGTACTGGAGATTTGAACAAGAGATTAGTATTTGCGGTAGGTTGATTCATATCGAGAAATTAGCCTCCGTACATTCAAACATAGGCTAGTTAGAAGCCATGAACAGTCAATATTATAATTTTGCGTTGATTCCTTATTTAACATAAATGAATACTTACGGACTATGTACCACTTGAAAAAAAAAAAACAAATACTTAAGAAATCGTCAATTAATACGAATCTTATATACATATACTACACCGTTTAACGTCATATATATATATTTTAAATTAAATTAGTTACGTTTATTTATAATTATCCAAGTAGCTGTGAATAGATTAGGAAAAGAAATGATATACAACTTATTCGTAAAGTTACTGCATGGATACATGCTAAGATCGCACATTTTGCAAGAAAATTCTTATAACCACATTTCTTCTTTGTTTAGAGAAGGGGGAGAAGGCAGTTGAAATTATTGTTCTAAAACGGAAAAATACCGTTTTTGGTCTCTTTTCATATGAACCTTCGTCATCTTTACCTATACCTATCTGGCTGCGTTTTAGAGATAAGTGACATAATTAATGAGATATTTGCGAAATGCTGTTGTTTTTTTAACGGTCGATATGTTAAACGCCTTGCACGCTAGAGCGGTGATTCAAATTTTATTCGATAATTTTTTATACGAACCAGTGTAAACAAGATGGCCATTGAAATCGCTGCCAAGTTCGATTCGTGTTACTTAAATTTCTTTAACGGGACATCCTATGTATTTTTCTAAAATCTGCTAGAGAAGCTCTTCTAGACATTTTTTTTATAGATACATTCCTATTGCCACAATGCATCCTTGTAAATTAAATGCGAAACTATGTAGAGATAAGCTTTTCGTTTAAAAACAGAACGCTGCGATGAAACACATTGAGCTTATATTTCGCTAAAGATAGTCGTTAAAACTAATGTGTAAACGTTATCTTTTTTGGTACAATTCCAACAACATCTACTCGAGGCGATTATCACTTTCCTACATACATTGTCTAACAAATAATAAAATGAATAGGTTTATTTACAGCATCGCACAGTTAGTTTTTTCAGTAGTAAATAAAGTAATAAGAATATAGTGAAAGTTGCAATTTCACGAAAAAGAAACATTTATGAAAGGAGGAAGCATTTCTTTTAAGCAGTATGTACAATTAGTCTTTTATTTATTGTTGCATTTTGGTAATTTGATTGTAATTATTTATATTTTATCAACTACTCTACTGTATTATGCGGTTAAATAGGTATTGCATCCTATTCTGTTTATACAATAATTTACTAAAGATCTAGTTAAGATAAATTAAAGATAACGTTTATTAAGTTCGTCCAATGACCGAACAATGGATATGGAACGCCGAATATGAAACTGAAATCAGTTCATACCAGAACCATCTCGCCATATTTTGTTCTTGGCAATAAGAGCAACTATCTGAAGCATGTGATTAATTAAACACAATTGCAATGAATGCTATATTTGTACCATACATAAATATAACTTCCTAGACATGTACATGCGAATATCGTAATTAATATGAGTGGAAAATTTCATCTATGCATAATACGCGGAACATGGTATACTTATAGTTATATTTTTATATTACCAACTTATTTTTAGTCTTGTCTTGTGTTAGTCGCTCTTGCAAAAAGTTTAATTTAACGCGTATGTTGTTTTAAAAACAACTTTATTAAAATGCTGAGTAATTAAAAAATGAAATTGTAACAAATACCAAATTAACCTTGTAATGTATTATTAAATGTGGATCGTTTTCAATTTATGTGTACCTATTATAATGTTTCATATAGCAATTGAATTATGGAATTCTGATCTGAAGTATGCAATTTTTGTTGTTTCTACGGTTTGCTTCTCTTACAAAGTGTTTGCAAGCCATGTTAGAATGCAGTGTGACAACTTTACACTATTTTATCAATGTTCTTAACACAGGATTGTTTGAAAGAAAGACTTCTCATACTTTAAAAGAATCATATTTCTTACATTCAAAAAAATATTCTTTCCTTATTCTTATTTCTTATACCTATCGATATGGGGTGTAAGGTGGGAGGTGGGTATTGAGTCGCTCTGCTATTGGTCTTTTTTCCATAGTTCTCTTTACTTCTTTCTGTCTTGTGTTCTCTTGTCTTCTCTATCAATGTCTTTACCGTGTTTGCTTCGTATACTTTTTTTGCTATTTTCGTCGGGCGCTGTGCTCCGGCCATCGGTGGTTTAGATTGTTTCTGAATATTACGTTTTTAATTATATTATTATTTAGAGTTTCATTCGCATTTGATATATGGAATATTATAGTGGGGATCAAGCTCTTCGGCTAATGAAGCAGCTGTAAGATGTCGTGATTTTCCGTTTGTGTCTTTTAGCACGTGCGACCTTCTTATAGACGGTTTTTATATTTTTATTTTTTTATATTTTTAAGATATACGTTCTACGTATTGTAAAAACTATTGCAAACTGTAATAAACAATGAGATTAAAAAAAGAGAACAAGAACCTTGACAACCAAATGTTGCGAC
This sequence comes from Oryctes borbonicus, assembly GCA_902654985.2. Lineage (NCBI taxonomy): Eukaryota > Metazoa > Arthropoda > Insecta > Coleoptera > Scarabaeidae > Oryctes > Oryctes borbonicus. The sequence goes on along the minus strand of LR736867.1, from coordinate 547,403 downwards.
GTAAATCTAATTAAATATAATTAATAACTCAGGCAACTCTTGATGTCTTTTTCTTGATAACCGGTCGAATACGCGTTGGCATATTTACTACAAGCTTATTTCAATATTCAGGGTTTAACGTGTCTCAGATTTGCCTCAATTTGGCTTTTAAGTCAGCAATTGTCCTTTGAGGATTGTTCCTTAGATATTTTTTTATTTCGCCCCAAACATTTTCAATCGCATTTAAATCCGAGTAACTTTTACGTCAAAATAAAACTTTTATATTCTGTTGGATAAATTTGTTTGGATATACGCACGGTTATGGCACGAGACACCGTCCTGTTGCAAAATATAATCGAAATCTATTCCGAACAGTGGGCAACGAACTGTCCTACAAAATTTCTCGTCGCTTTGCAACATTTATCTCACCTTCAATCAATTCCAATTTACCTAAACTACTGCCAGATATACAATCTCATATTATTTGTCCTTTTAGAAATTTTGCGGCCCTTTTGAGATAGTCTATGTGAAAAGCTTCTTTCCTTTGTTATCGCCCGTTTTCGATTGTTCCCTAAACAACCGACACACAGGCTCGTCAATGAGAGTAACTTGTTTCCAGTTGTCAAAAGCCTAATTTGCTTTTGTTTGGTATTTCATCTCTTTTTATTTCGAGTTGATTTATTAATTAACGAGAAATACATTTGCAGATCACGATGGCAGAGGAAAAATTTTTTTTTTCGAATTTCGTCGTATATTTTGGGGAATGTATCGATTTTTTTTGTATTCGGATCTGATATTTTTATAGAAGCACAATGGGCTACTGAATCGAAAATCGTTGCTTTTGTTGTTGTCACTCGGCCGTAGTACCTGAAGTCGTAGAAAAATCTGGATAAAAATCAGATTAGAATCTGTATTCAATAAAATAATATTCGTTATAGTAAAATTAAATATTACAGAAATATGAGATCAGTTCTGCGCATTTCGTTACAGATCTGTTAATGTTACAGATCCATAAGTATATAGACATCTGTAAGTGCCTATTTACAGATTTATGTAGTGGGCAATACCGCATGCGTTTTTATAAGTATGAATAACGCCTGAATTCACGTATATTGGTCAAGTCTGCCAACCCCAGCAAACAAGAAGAATTTGGAATTAAATCCATCAACATTGGCTTTACATTGCCTGATCGAGCAAACAAAAAATGCCAATAAATGATTTGGGCGCGAGCATTCTAGAGAACATACATACATATTCCGCACGTCCCATTGTACACCAATTATCATTTCGTGAATTTGCTATGTACGCTTTTTTCTTGCCCGCTTATGAATTAACAGTTGATGCATTGCAAATGCTTTTGTATTGTACATTTTTCATTCAATAAAAAAATCTAATTCCACTTTCAATATTAATTAAAAGAAGTTCGCTTCTGAGAATCTCTGAATTTCAGGGGTCCATTAGCAGCGTTCTTCCTACCTCTCGTTAATTGACGCGATGATAATTTTCCGTTTTTTCTCCGATTCAAATGCAATTTACTAGGGGCTTTGTTAACCCTCGAATGGATAATTTTTTAATTAGCTTTCTGGTACTCAACACACCAGTAATTGGCAGTTTTAATTTAGGAAACATTGGATAAAGAGTAAATACATTTATTTTGTCTCTGACAAATAATCTACTAATAAATATAGTGCAACATTTTCACTTGCCTTCCGGTGGGGTTGAACCGCGAGAGGGTAGAGGTATACAGAGCTGCTTCGTTACATGTTGGCCGTTCTTGGCCTTTTATGCTGTGTGCTATGTGTAATATATATCGCAGTGTGAAGTTGATAAGTGTCGGAATTGAAGGGAAAGCATTAAAAATGCCGATTTTGCTGGATTACGCAATCTTTTTAACAATAGTTGTTGCGGAAGATCCGTTATACAAATTCAAAGACCACTTTAAGTACGGGAGTATTACATCGTTAGATGTAGATCGATCTTTTTTGTGTATAAGCAGATATATACGCCGCCTTAAAGAAACCACTGTAGAAACGTACGCTATGAGACAGGTGTTGAAGGCCTCACTTCCGGATTTCTTTTCAACCATCTAAGCATATTCGGTAAGTTGCTTACTATATTATATTTGCGTTTTCATAAATTCTCTTATTGTTTTTTGTTCTAAATAACGCGCACGTTTATTTCGGTTAATCCAGCGCAGTAATGCTACTGCTAGGCAATCGACTTGTTGCGCTCTAGTAATAAGTAAACAATAAATTATTTTTAAGCTATATAACATAAAGTGGTGACTCCGCCTATTAGCTTCAATATAATTAGCAAATTTGGTCTCCCCACCGTTGCTTTCTAAAGTAATAATCTATGTCAGTTGTTCTGATGATTAATACGCATCTCATTAGGGACGCAGAAACTGGATATACTCAAGAACTATGCAAAGTAATTTAAATTAATGAATGAAAAATTGAATAGCATCCAGCACTGGCGTTGAAGGCAAGATACAAATTAAGATGCGTCACTGCATCCGTTAGAATACAACCTTGTAGACAATAAATTGAATTGTAACTGAAAAAGAATGGATCCTAACAACTTAGTGTAACTCTAATAAGGTTAAAGCGAAATTTAAATAATCTCAAGAATACTATGCGTTACTACTCCGAGAGAAATTGTTTGTTAAAATCTAATACAATTGTGTTTATCTCTAGAAAACCCCGTATTAATTACTGGCAGTTAATTATTTCACTGTTCCTGCCAGGAAAGTTTTTCAGGAATATAACGAGGAGTTAAAATAGGTTTGTATTGCGGGGAGTCATACCAAATTACATACTTTATTTCAAATTCCTTTGAATTCCTTTGGATTAGAGTATTTGGATGAACATCGACTAATTTTGCTAGAAATTGTGGAAGAGGTTGAAGAATCACTACGGGAGGATTTTACAGAAATGATGGAGAAGGATTGGAAGAAACCTCTACCCGCGATGCGATTAATTTAGAATACAAACAAAAAGCAGTTGAATATTGGCGGAGTTGGAAGAAACGAAAGCTTACAAAATCGCTTTAAAAAAGTGAAACCCCAGCGATAATTATATAAATAGGAAGACATGCTCCCTGTCGATGTTTGTCCGTAAGTCCAGCTAGTTCCTACTTTTGGCCCAATGCAGGTATCATATACGCATGCGTGTAGCTTTCAATATTTAGTTGAAAGTATGTTTGTATACAGCATTTCACTCGATAGTTAGAAGTTTTAGCGATGTTATGACGAATGGAGCTCTAAAATTTTGGAATAGGTACTTACAGCATCCTTATTAATTTAAAATATTCTCGCTTACAAAAAACTTCCGATTGAACCGGAAGTAGTTACCATCTTTCTCATTTTAAATACAGTGATATACTTATTATTAGCTTAATCGATTCTACACATCGCATATAAATAATTTGTGTTAGGGCGTCTTACCATTAAAGTCAACTTTCTTGAAGATATTTGCTATTTTCATGTTTTGCAATGTGTGCAATGCAATGAATGACATAGCATTCATTAATGATAACAAAGACTGCGGGTAGTATGGTAAACAATACAAAGGTATCGGCACGTTCTGAACCACACAAGTTTAATTGATTAATCCGGGATAGCTGTTTGGAGAATGTCCCGATTCTCATTTTCCACCGTAGACCGAATGATTCCGATTAATTGATTACACTTCTGTGGTGCGGAGTGTGCCGATACTTTAGTGTTGTTTGCCATACTACCCCACAGTCCATGCTATCATTATTCCAGAATCTTATTTAGCGTTGAAAGTATGGATATTGGTTTGTAGTTTCCTGGTTGCTTTTTATTACTTTTCTTATATATTGAGACAATTGTTGATTGTTTTATGCATTTAGGGTATTCGCCTCTTCTAATAATATCATTTACTAGTTTTGTAAAGATTGATGACAGCGTTTCTTTATTCTGTTGTACTATGTTCGTCGTTATTTTGTCGGATCCGGGTGTTTCGCTCTTTTTCAGTTCATTGATTGTTGTTCACTGTAATCGCTCTTAATCGAAGCCCTTGAACTCGTTTATTGGAGATTCTAGTTTTCGGCGGATTAATGTGATTATTCATTCGAATTTCAGCTAGCTGTTTTCTTATGTTGGCAATATAAATTTTTAATTTCGTATGCTATGGTTTTAGACACATCCGTCTTATTGTGGTAATTCTTCGGTTCTATTCCCACAGTTCTCCAGTTGCTAATAAGTCCTTGTTTGATGGATTTCTTTTACACTTTACACGAATTGCTTCTTATAATATTCTTTTTTCTTGTTTTTTATACTGTGCAATGTATTGTTTTTTTGCACGATATAAATTTGTCAAAATACTTAATATTAACATCTATTAGGAAATAATTAACGAGAAATGTAGAAACTCTCGATTTTCAAAAACCGATTACACCCTCCAAAACTGTTTTTCAGCGGAAACGGAAACCGATATTTCACGTAGTCCTGTAAAGTTTGCAGACCACTCAAGTTTAATTCAATTCTGAAAGTGGGAATTGGATACCTTTCCTTGTAAACCCTTTTTGGATTCCATGAATGCAAATTCATTTCATCTCCAGTCAAATAGTATATTTGTATTTTTATTACGTCAGTGCGCGGAAGCACTCGCGTAAAATTCAGCGTGAAGGGTATAAATTCAAGGCATAGACAATGTCAAAGCATAACTTTTATCCCACAAGGGCTACCTTGTTTTATAAACGTTAATCATTTCAAAATTAGGCCAATTGAGGATCAAGATAATATTTTGCGCGTTGAACCGCGTTAAATTAATTAACTCCTACTTCTTATACGAAACGGAATTAAAGTGATATTACTTCAATGTTAACCATCCTCTATTAAAAGGAAAAAAGCTGTAACAACTCGCGGTAGTCGTTAAAGCGAGTAGAGCAGCTAATCACCATTTAATTTAAGGTTTCGCGGACGCCTAGCGGATAACAACGGATGCAAAAATGAATGAATATGTAGTACAAGGTGTTTTCGAAGCCGCCGCCGTTGTCAGGAGACTTTTTCCCTTGCGCTAATGTGGTACAATATAGGTACGAATGCGTTGACTGTATTTCTACATAGATTGAATGAAATGTCGTTGACTGATTTACCTTGATCTTCCCAATATTAAGTACTCGTGCACATTGCTACGTCCTTGCTGCTGCATTCGATCGTATGTATCGTTTATTTCATATAACTTAAACAGTAGTGTTGTCAGCGTTCTATTAGATCGTAGAGTGGCAGCGGAGCATTTGAAAAGTGTATGTATGTGTTCGAATTAATCTGAAGTGATTGTTATTGTTTGCTTTTTTATTAGTGCATCATCTATGTTCGAATTCAAACTGTGTTAGTTTTATAATTAGTGCCTTAAGAAACGGTCGTGTAGTTTGTATCGCGTTATTCATATGTAATAAGTACTTCCCAGAAATACGCGCAACTGGTAAGTTTCGATTCATAAACAAATGCAAACGATTGTATACTAGCTTTTACTTAATTACTATATTGTTTTAAGTAAAGTTTCCATTTGAATTCGTCGAAAGAATGCACAAAATTTGAAGTGAGGTCACGACATGTTATAGAAGTATTTATTAAATAGATTGTTTTTAAATACAATTATAATCAAGTTAACTCTATCGACGAGTATAAATTATATCCAATACGATTTTATTAGTAAAATATCAACAAGAGAGTTACAATTAGACTTATACAGGCACGTATTCACATATATAAACAATAAACAATATCGCAGGTTTGTGAATATGAAATAATAGAAAAAGAAATAGTTGAGCCAATGTATTTAAATTACATTATTAGCAGGCCATCTTCAAAATATTAAGCTATGTAGTTTCATTGAACAATGCTTGGTGTCTAGTTAACAATATTATTGCTTTGTTCCAATGAAGCATTAAACGTTTGGTGAACATTAAGAAGAGTTAAATTAACACCCTGGTATAGCTAACACTATCGTATCGGCACCCTCTGCACCACGCAAGTTCTTTGATTAATCAGAAACAGCTGCAGATATATTTTATTTAAAATTTTAAATAATTTCTTGACGATATTTAAAGACATTTCGTGATTTAGAGCTAAATACGTATTTTTCTTTAAGACGCTACCGATTTTTAGCTCGATGCTAGGACGCCGTTGAATTATCAGAAATACGTTTAATAGAGGCTTGAAAAGGGTTGGTGTAAGTAAAAAGACTGCTCTGTTGTCTTAACATTAACAAGAGTTCCTGCAAAACATATTGTTTCAATGACCCCCATATAAATTCTTGAAAGGCTAATTAATATTATGTGACATGCTTGTGTTATCTTCCTTTTCTTACTGTCTTCCCGTATTTGATTCCTGTTTAGATCAAAGCTTAATTGCTGAATTACCAAGATTGCAGAAAACATGGATGCGTTATATTTTCAATATTCGGAAATATGACAATATCTCCTTGAGACTTGAAATGGCTTAACATGCAGAATCGTATACTGTTTTCTAGTTTAGTTTGTGTAACAAAATCTTGCTTTATAACAAGCTTTGTTATTTATGGAACAAGATCAAATTTTATATTAATCCATATATAATCCATAACATTACACTCAGAAACAAAAATCTTATAAACGTTATAAGATTTTTGTTTCTGAGTATTCACAATACTCCCTTTTTTTAATAGTCGTTAACTTATAGTATATATAGGGTACTCCATTGGTAGTTCTACAGCTCACAGAGAATGCTTATAGCAGAAGATGTATTGGGAAAGTTAGAGCAATAATTTCTGTTCCATTGATAAAGTCAGAGCAGTCAGAAATGCACTCGGAACAATTTTTATTGCTCTGGCTAGAGTATCAAGAGTCAATCCATAGCAATATGGTCGACTAATAACAGCCGATGTTAACAAATTTAACAAACGCAATTATAACCGATGTACTTAACCTTTCCCAATGAAACATGACATTGGCACTCCTCAATCCAGAATTTTCGAACTAGAGTTGCAAGCTCTGAGTGCAGCAGTGAGTTTACTGTGGCCCAATGAAATAATTTTGCTTTTTTTCTATCTACAATATTGTTATATTTTGTTTTATTTATCTGTTAGGTTGAGAATTATAAACATACAGAATGTTTAGTTTAAAGTTTTATTAAAATAGTAATATTTTTCAGTTTCAGTACTTTTTATTCAATAAGAATTTGGGCTTAAATTCGAAGGTTAACTTAGGTCATCAAGTTGAACCTCTCCTGATGATTTCATAATAGCTAATTTTTTTTTTTCTCTTTCTTCCTATAACCATTGTATCTCTGTGTATTGTGAAATAAAGAAATTTATTATTACTATTAGTACGTAGAACTAACACTGAAAGTTAATAATCTGCAACGGATCTTATTTAGATGATTCTGAAATAGGTGAATTGTTTTACTTCATTATGTGAGATTTCGAAGAGGTATAAATGTCATCTGTATTGATTGATAAAGCTGTAAGAGATGCGTCCGTCACTATACAGTGGATCAACATTTCATTCATCTGCGGTGGTAGTTATCACTATAGTGTGAATGTAAAGAGGAACACGCAAAATCATGCCTATCATAGTAGTTAAAAGTTAGACTTTTAAGTTTATAACACAAAGAAGCAGAGTGAAGTAGAAGTTGATAGAAAATTATTTTTTAAAAGAAATATCCATTTACTAATCTTACTACTCTATTTTCCATATTTATTTTAGAAGTGGTGATTTATTACATTTAATTTTGTTCACAATCGTAATCAGCGGAATACTTCCTGTTGAAGCATGTATTAACAAACACTACCGTAATATTGTGACAATTAACATATTACACTTAATAAATTCATTTCGTAAACTTATCAAACGCTAAATATTTAAATTCAAACAAATTTATGTCCATGATGCAATAAAAATTTTCTGTTCTGGCGGTAATGTGGTATATTACCTGTTTCAATTTCGCTGTAATTACAGGCAAGATATATCATCCTTAAAGGAAAAAGTGTTCAGATATAAAACAAACATTAGGTTTAGATGACAAATATAAAATTGCTTTTTAGTTATAAAGCCATTCTGCTTGCTAATATTTAATATATAATAGTTTATGTATATATTATATATACTATATAATACTATACTATATAATAGTTTAGCAGTTTAGCAAATCCCTAGTCCCACAATATCTATATTTTAGAATCGGTCATGCTAAAATTATAACGAAAACTTAGAGAGCTATAAGCAAAGCATTGATAGAAGTGCCCGAACGGAGGAGAATTCTTTTTCTGGGTAATTTAAAGGAAGTTTTGAAATAAAAATATTCGGAGATACAGGCTGTCCAGTTTTCGCGGGGCACGATACAATCTTGATTTTCTAAACGGAACACAGCATATTAATGTTTTTGGATGTCTCCCTTCATTTTATGTACATTTTGTTTAACATAGGGATTATTGAATACCCATTTATTTTAGTTTTTGGGGCTAATCGGTTAAGTGTGTCTTGGAGTTTTCGGCAATATGTCGAAAACGTTTTTGTATCAACTAGTGTCTAGAAGATGGCCATCGAAATCGCGACCATTTTTAATGTATAATATAATATAATTATAATAGATATAAACAAAGTCGGATAAAATGGAGTATTACTAAACAAGAACGCTTTCATTTGATTGATTTGAAGCACCCATCTGATATATATCGTGTTTTGAGAGAAAATCAACCTGAATGAACAAAAACAAAAATACAACAATTCCGTAATTATTACTGAAAAAAATGTTGTGTCAGGTGTCTACTTCGAAGTACCAAAAGAAATAAACTGATACATAATCTGGTATAAGTAGCTAATGGTTTTACCCGACACTGCAAACATGAACAGAAACTTTGTCAAACATGTGGATAATTTGTTGAAACGTACATTACCGCACAGATTATTTTGATGTTTTATTACTTAGTCGAAGATAATATTCCTGCAGATTAAGAAGATTGTTCACTAACTAGGTGAAAATTGCACCTTGACACACGTAATAGTACCTAATAGTATAATAAAGAAATAAAACTGCAACGGTTCTAACTATGTCACGGTACGTAACACGTTCAAAGGTATACGTAACGGTTTCAAAATGACAAATGCATTCCTAAAACGCTGTAAACTGAGGCTACTTTGTCTTTTATTGTTTTACAGGTGAATTATATCAAAATTTGTAAGTCTTATTCTGAATTTCAGCTTTTGACTTGTGTACCGTAACGCATAAAAAATAATTATCTGTGTTAAATGATGTGCTATTTTCATCAAATTGTTGCCAACTTAAAGATAAGATCAACATTTCGAACAAGCAATATTTAAAAAAATTGAATAAGCATCTGATTTTCAGCAAGTTTGCTACGAAGTGCAAGTTAGGAATGACTGGTTACTCAGCGAAATATGCAAAAACAGAAATAAATAATGACGCCGAAATATACGTTAGGAAACTAATATAAAGATGCTCTTCGTGATTGGTCAAAAAGATCATCGTGCGACTGGAGAAGGTTAAACTAAAGAAAGAAATAAAGTACTACATGCATCAGTTGATCCAATTAATGTTTAAGATTCCTTTAACACGCGTGCTTTTTTTTTCAGATCAACTTAATTAGTTTGATAACGTTCGGTGAAGATGCTGCAAGTATCTAATATAAATAAAAATCAGCTCGTTCTACTACAGGCGATTTACATCCATCGTCTACCTGATTTAAAACTTTCATTTTTCTTAGCATCAGAAAGAAAATGATTGGAAACGTGAATCCTAGAAATTAGATTGTGTGTCAAGTTTTTAATATTTTTAAAGATCGTGATAAAACAAAGTGAGGTTCATAAACCTTTATAAGCAGAAGGGGTTCGAGTCCTGACGTAGAAACTAAAATGTTTTCAAACAGAATAGACAAACATAATACTTTAAAAAAGTTATATTTAAATTTCTTTAGTTTCAATTTGCCTAAGCCTATTAGATATGACCATTATTACAATAAACAATAAAAATCAGATATTTTTGTTTTTTAAAAGGTAGCGACCTGAGAAATAGACGAATTGAAAGGATTGAGTACATACATCGTAACAAAGACTTGTTTTAAGTATTATAGACAAGCTTATGCATATTCAGTAATATTTACAATATTTTCTTTATAAAGAGTTATCCGTGTTTAATAGTAGAAGTTGTACGGGTCTGGATAGTATTTCCGCAAAAATACTTAAAGAATTTAGTTATTTACTTGCCTCACTTTTTACACATTTAATTAATTGCTCTTTGCGATAGGTGCCTTGTCTTCTCCACTCCATAAAATAGATGACCTCACCAATATATCAAGTCATGCACCTATTTCATGAACTTGTTCCGTAGGCAGAATGCTCAAAAAAAAACGTGACCTCAGATTAGACAAGTTCATGGCTTAAATTAATGTACAATTGGAAAGCTAACCAATTGCAGTAGGAACCTTTTATGATCTGATCGTGCATTCGATTGTGTTCAACATGATCTGGTTTATCAGATGTGTCACTAAAGAATGGTTTACTTCATATTTATCAAAAAGGTATCAACTTGCGCAGTAACTTCTGAAAAGTATGTTTAAATCTAGATTACTGCCTGTAACGATTGGTGTTCCTCATAGAGCGGTTTTATTGCTCATTTTATTTTCCATTTTCATTAATGATATCACCCATCTTCTTCAAAATTTCAAATTAATGATATAAGTAGATCATTAATGATTAATTTATTTCAAACAAATTATTTTTAAATTTTCCTAAAACAAGATCGTAACTCAATTCTAATTCTAGGCGTTATTTTCTCATGATATCTAAAGAGGCACACTCATATTCTTGATCTGATCTCTCGTATTCCAAGCTCCAACTTACATCGAATGATACCACTTATTATTTATGTATTATGTATTTTCTAACGCATCCTATTTGTGCCTTTTGTATTATTTTTAGGATATAAACCATTACGACTTATTTCAAGCGCTATTAAGAAAAGTAGGTGCAGCTCTATTAATAACCTGAGTAAGCTTTGCTTAAAACTTTTGTGACATAATCCGTAATTATGGAATTTATGAAGGTAAGTTTCATAATTTGATGCTACAATTGTTTTTATACATAAGTTATGAAGACCAACAGAAAGGACCAACGGGTCATAAAACCACCGTTCTCCAAAGCGCTGGTATATTTTGAAGCTAATGATTATACTTAACATTTAAAATTTGTTACTGATTTTGCAGAATCTATGGATGAGCTCTAAAATTAAACGACTTTATTTATTTACCACTTGGTGGACTGTTATTTTTTATAAACTATAACTACATATAAAGAAACAATCACTCAACTTCTCTGGATATTATACTACTTGTGAACATGCTTATTTACGCAAAAACGAACATCACATTAACTTAATTAATTCATAAAATTAAAATTAACATGAATGATTTTTTTAGTAAATGAATGCGTCATGTTCACGTCAACGTAACAAGATAAAATTCGTTTCAAATTTTTTCCACGTCTACATTCTTTAGAATTAATCAATCAACGGCTACCACGCGCAGATATTTAATATGTTTTTTATTCATATGCTCATAGTTCCATTAATTTCCGAGTTTAGTGTATATAAATGGATTTTGTTAGTTAATCTTAAAAGTTCGTACTTTCACTTTTTATAACCATAAGTAGGAATGTCGGTCTTAATAGATTACTAAGCTATATTGCATCCCGCCGTCGCGTATATACATCAATTCAATGAGCAAGTTAAAAAATTACCATAACATTATATCCCATCTATCACGATTAATGTCCGACAAGAAAGAATTATTTTTCGGAAGAGTAGACGAAAGCAAAAAGAACTATTAGCTACATCATTTTTCAGGGGTTCAATTTACACTCCTAAATTGCGTTCCAAAACACAGATAAATTGAAACTGAATTAAGTACAAAGAGCAAGTAATATATCATCCGTTTCCTTCCTTATTTTGCACTCTTTCGACAATAAATTTTAGCTAGAAGTACTAAGCTTCTTTCAACTGGATTGTTGTCATGCATTAAAAATTAAGATCTCAGATATTTTACAGAAAAATGTGTTACTATCGCACCATATTTTTCTCGTTTTCTATTTTAGTTTATCACACTAAATTTCTAGTTTGTATATTATAATTACTACGAATAGATTTTATTCCATGCAATATTATATTGATATATTGCATGGAATAAAATCATTTCAATAAATAGAAATATCAATGTAATACAGTCCGCTGTAGTAGGTAATCTTTCCGGTATAATGAACAAAATTTATGGATCTGTCCACTATAAGCGAATACAAACTTGTAGCAGGTACTATCCTCAGTTGCCTTTAGTTACTGTATTATGTTGTATACAAAGAAATAATTTTGAAGGGATAGTATTCCCTGTAGTGTAAGGGACGAAATGTATAAATTTACAAGTGTAGCATGATTAAACACAGGACATTTACCGAATAGTAACAGGCATCCACTAAATATTTAATATTTTCCAATTGCTTAAGACCCTCGAGTAATTGACAATAAATAGAAGGGCGCAAAATTGGCGGTCGCTTCTGGCAAGCTGTTGTAGTGTTGAGTGGAACTCGATGATTACCCTGTCCTCTTGTATTGTACATATCACCATTTGACTGATAATATCGATGGTTCTTAAACATGTACGCACAACACTTTTAAATATACATTCAGGAAACGCCAGTTTTTTTTTCTTTAAAGATCAACTTGCACGAATCTCTACTACCGATGCCAGTAACAGAAACTGCTCCACCATAAGTTACCACATCATAGGCCAGATATGGTAAATCCATTAAACTCTGTTTAGGCTGGCCACAAAATGAGACGCAGGTCCGTGAGGTGACGTTGGTGAATCATAAAACTGAATGGATTCGCGCACGTTAGAACACAGGGTAAGGTGAAACAGTTTCTGCTTGGGGTGACTCTGCAAATCGCGGTTTCAATACCGCAGTTAATTGAAGACGCTCACGATGGCTTTATTTGTTGATATATTTCGTCATTCGAAATGGAAAAAATTAAGGGAACTGCGATCCGACTTAAATGGTCATTACCGTGACTTGGTTGGCCGTGAAGAATTCGACGAGTGTTGCCCTGCGTCACCTTATGAGCTTGCGTCTCATTTTTCGACCGGTTTAGAAGCATCTTCGTGAACTAAATTGCATGTAGAGCGCCTTGTTTTGATTGAATGTTAATTTATTTCGCTCGAGCCATTGTTCCATTCCATTAACTACTTTCTAGACTTCTATCTCCAAATCTTCCCGGATCACGTGTTAACGCGACCACTGATATTCGTCCGCATCGTTAACGATGAATTTACTCTTGACATTTTTATATAGATCACTTATATTAGGAATCCATTTGCAATTTTCAGGAATAAAATATTATTATTATTATATACAATAGGAAAATTGAAGGTCCTAGTGTTGACTCCACCGTTTTCCAATAATTTCTGCTTGATTAGGATCGATCAAGTCAAGCGTCTTTGAGAAGTCCCTTTAAACTATGTATTCCAGAAATTTCAATACCAATACAAATCTACAACCCGAAATAAGATGAAATAAAGAAGAGATATCAAGCAGAAACTAACATAAAATTTCGAAAACTAGAAAAGGAGGAAGGAGTGAATTTGAAGAAACGTGTAAACGTGTAAAGAAATAACTTACAACAAAATAGGCAGCATATTGTGAATAAGAAGACACCATAGTAATCTGAAAATAATACACTGATGGATTGACGGGATTAAAGAGGCAATTAAAGAGAAGAAAGAAAATTGGAAAGAGAACATTAGCAAAAATATAGAAGAAGGTAGAAGAGAATACATAATAAAAAGAAATTAGTCAGAAAAGCAAAAAAGAGAAACTGGGGAGAAGTCTGAGCAAACCTGAACGAGAAGCAGCAACACCAACTCTCCTTCCCATCCTACTCTTAACAAATAATTTGTGCCAGGATATATCCATCACGGAGTCATTAATATTATCTGACATCTACGTCTCGGTAACTACAAGGAAATCATAATGAAATTCAATGAATTCAGTAAAAATAGAACGCACATATAAATTAACAAGTTTTATCAGTAGCTCAATAATGAAATGTAAAGACATAATACAATACAAAGTAGACATGAAGTTATACTTTAAAAAAATTAAAAGCGATTCAAAAACAGTATAAATCAAAGAAAAGTAAATCCAACGTACCGAAGTAATAAGTAATGTACAACATTAGGTTAAATTCCTTCGGCTACAAATTTATTTAATACATTTATTCAACTTAGTCGTGTCACGCAAAGATCTAATAATTTTAGAATTACCTGTGTTCACAGTAACATTACACATTCTTGTAACCGTAACCCATGCAACCCGACTTATAGACTACATAACGCTCCCTAGTTAGATGCTCAAGAATAGATATTTTGAACCCCTTGAGCAGTTTTCTTTGTGATAAAACATATACCAGGAATTTGTAGGTTGAGAATTTCACCAATACAGCCTGTTTATTATGTATTTTACATCCGACTGGACGATTAATGGAATCCGTAGATAACGTTAATTACAGATTTTCGCTAAATAGGTCGTAAATTAATTTCTCACAATTATCTTCAGATTTATTGTTGTAGACCAATAATGTGCATGCTATTTCTTCGTTCGAACACTGCTCGAGTGTCACATATCGTCAATATTAGTTGATTCTCGTGTTCTAGTTCGTATATACGCTTGTTATATTTTTCAGACAATTTGTCTAAACGATTTTCAATCCAATGTCCTTTAGCAGTTTTTCGTCTTGTAATAATTCGGCTAATCAGGATTTAATTAATTCTTCCTTTTCAACGCCAGCACGTTTACTCGGATTACTACGGATTTATAATAATAACGAACTCGAAGAAAAAAATGATACAGGTTTGTAAGTGACAAAGAACTTTAACTACTGGATTTCTGTTTGTACGATCCACAATTTTTACTTTCAGAAGTAAAATATTCTGAGCAACTGATAGAGAAGCTTCTGAGATGGTATCCATTGGCAAGGACGTAGAAAATTAAAAAAAAACGTTTCCTTTTAATTTTTTTTCAGATATATCTTTATTCTGTCATGTACGTGCATAATTAATTCATTAACTGAGGAAAAGTAAAAGTCTCTTACCGTTTAGTAAGAAGAATTTTTTTGGGGTTCTTAATTATGTCGCATTACTTGTACAATTTTGCTGCGCCTTTTTTGAAATTTCTTACTTGTCAAGCTAAGATAATTACGCGCGTTGCAGCTCGTATATATTAGGTATTAGTCTTATTCTAGTTTATTGTTACAATGTGCATGCTTCATTAAAAGTTTAGCCTTTCCCACTAGCGATGACAACCGATAATATGCGGCAGATGCAGTTGCAAAAATAGAATTGCACAACATGTTCCTATTTTTAAACGCGTACAATAGTGAAACGTGCTATATAGTTATTTAACCACCATAATTAAATAATTCCGCATTGATTAATGTTTAATACACGTAGATACGTATATATAAAGCGTCATGATAAATGCTTCATGCATATGCATCCATATGTCAAAATCTTTAATTTACCACGTAGTATTTAATTATAAATGATTGGATTACTGGACTGATAATACTACGACTAAAAATCATTTCAAACAGACCGTATTGGTAGAATATGGATTAACGATAAATTTCAACAAAGAGGAATTCTATATTAATAAACATATATATATAGAGGTGGAACACATCAGAAAATGCATAGAAACAATAACCAAAAAATAATGCTAAGATAGCTTAGCTTGCTCATGGTATTGATGGAATAATTCACGGCAAACGCAATAAAAAGAGAGAAAAAAATTACACTAACACACGGACATGTTTCTGCCTACCCGGCGTCATCGGCGTGGTTTCGAGAGTAATTTTTTATCTCTACCTTCTATCGCTGTTGCCTCACAGTTAATACCCGGTTTATGTCGCTGCTTCCTGAACGACAGGCATGCGTTTCTTTGGCACTAGAGGGTGCCAAGAAATGTCGAGTTTGTCGTTTTGAAAGTTGTGGTATTAACTGTGAGGCAACAGCGATAGAAGGTAGAGATATGAAAAATACTCTCGAAACCACGCTGATGACGCCGGGTAGGCAGAAACATGTCCGTGTATTAGTGTATTTTTTTCTCTCTCCTTTTATTGCGTTTGCCGTGAATTATTCCGTCAATACCATGAGGAAGCTAAGCTATCTTAGCATTATATTTTGGATATATATAGAGGTGTCTTAAAAGGAACTGCGTCCATCGATATATGAAAGAGTATACATTGAAAAAATCTAAAAACTTAATAATATATTAAAGCCGATATGGACCATTAAAATAAAATGTTTTCCATTACCTAAGACTTCCAGCCATACCGGAAATAGCCGTATTCCTTGTTATTTTAAATAGAACGCCCTACATTATTACATTGTTGAGTTTGTTTGATGATGTTGTTTCTAACTATGAACATTTTTGATAGATGGACGGGTGCATGTGAACTTTTATAACTGTAAAAGAGACCGGATGAATTTTTGGAGAACATTATACAGCGTGTCCGACAATTGGGATTAACCTTTGAAATTGAGAAATTGTCAAAACTCATTCTTTCTACACAGGTACTACAAAACCGAAGAAAGAACTCATGTTTATTACGCATCTAAAATAGATACTTTTCAAGATATTTAGAGAAACATGCGTTATAACACAGTTTTCTTTAAAAGAAAAACTAACCCAGCAATCAGAATGAAGGTTATGTAGGTTTTAAAGGTCTCATCCAACACTGGAGATTTCCAACCATTATGGAATAATCAAGCTGCGTTTCGCCAGTTATATTTCCTTTTGTTTTTTATTTACAGAAATTATTACAATTTTTTCTTCTTTTTCTATTTAAACGTAAACACATTCGCTCAGAATAGTAATAGTGAAGATTCTCGGAAAATATCAGCTTCCGTGTATAAATTCAATTTTTCTTTAAAATTACCACCTTATTGGCCTATTTGTTATAAAGTAAAAATACACCGATATGGTTATCATTACGTACTTATTTAAAAAGCGTTGCACAGCCGCCCAGCAATTCTATCCTTGAAGTACTAAAACAAAATGCTAGATTTGAAGGACAATATGTTATTTGGCGAATTGATACTATGACGTACAATAAGTAATATGCCAATGAAATATCACTCAGTAAAACATTAATGGACATTACTTCGACATCTGTTAGCAATAAAAGCAATGCCAGCATCTGTCTTTTTGATGTCAATGCTTCGTAATGAAGGAAAATTTAATTATTATAATTAAATTTTAGCCGCATAAATTGCTTACATAACTTATATCTAATTACGGTATGAAACGAAACCAATCAATAGCTATTGATGATGCTTTCAAATTAATAATAATTTTTCTTTCTAACTTACATAAAATATCGTTTTAGTCTATGTTTATGCGCCCTCGTTAGTTTGTTTTTTATTTTAAGAGTTACGTTGGATGTTTCTTGTTTTATCACCTTAAAGTTATTTATATACTGCTTCAAGCTTAGTTCCTACTTCATTCTTTAATAAAACCTTATCATTAATCTTATAACTAACATTCTTTCTTGTGATTTTATACATCCTTCCATTCAATTTATAACATAAATTTAAGGTCGTTAACATAATTGCCGAAGTTGTATGCAGGATCTATACAATCAGCTATGGTTGTTGGTAATTTACATCTTTTACCAAATACCAATTAATAAAAGATGTACTTTGTAGAAGTATGGACGGTTTTATTAAATGAAAAACACCAAAAGCGTACCTACGTGATTCAAGTATTTCGGGATTTATAGCATCTTGCATAGGCTAAATTTTGCATGTATTTTCCAAAGAACTTAATGCTTTGATGATGGTAAGTGGTTGAAGTGCGGTATTTCTAGCAGCGTAGCTGTATGCTCCTGAAAGAATCGGAATGAAACAAACTTCTTTTAATCTCCTTGTTCTTCTATTTAAATAGCAACTTTATTCAGTTTATGTATTTACTGTTACATGTCTGCTTATCTCCTACCCATGAACTATTGATTTTTCTTCATCACCTTTTCTGTAGCAGTAATGGTAGATGCTACTCCGACATGCATTAGCAATGGAAGCAATGTCAGTGCCTATCGTGCTGATGAAATGTGAAGCCTTATAATAATGCGTGTATGTATGTCTTAGATTGAGTAGGCTACTACAGAAATCTTCTTATTGTAAGATTAGAGATTTCTTGAATTTGAAAAGTTGTGCAATTCTATGATTTAATTGAAGTACGTTTGAAAAGATTAATTGGCGATCAATCAAATGGAACATTTGTACATACAGGCGAAACATCTTTTATAACAAGGCTCATATTCGTACAGGTTTACTGCGTATCCTCCAACTTTACTTTGTGCCATTGTACGTTTATGCGGAGTAAAATATGTTGTTGCTAAAGTTTTACACCGATTGTAAACTTGTTCAGTCGGTTTTATTTCTTACCGTGTACTCGGAAAAATACGTTCCTATTGACAGTGGAATTTATTACTGCTATTATCACCTGGTTCAATTCGGTTAGGCATCGCGTACTTGAAATTATTACAGTTAGATCTACGTGTATGAATCTAGATTTTTCTAATTAACTTGTTTTCATTAAAGGTCAAAGTGATTGAATTTTATGACGCTTATGTTACGTTACAACAAAGAAAATAGTTAATTTTTATAGATGAAACAACATTCACCGGTGGCTGTATTAATAATACTTGAAGCTCGCAACATGTATGGTAAGACGCAGCAGTCGAAAGCAATTTTCAGCACAAGTTTTCGGTTAACGTGTACTTAGTTATTTAATCAGCCCTTTCGGAGACAAAGTATAAAATGTCGGGTTGGGTTTTGAACGTTTATTAAAAAAAGGTTATGTTAAAAAAAATGTTAATGTATGAAACTTTGGTTATAACTTGAAAACAAATTAAAATCGGAAAAGAGCATTATTTTCGTGTGTGCAATACACTCTGCTAGTCTGGTCCGTCCATTCCGAGTCATCCTATCCATAAAATGATCAATATCAAAATGGCCGGATTTATTCTGCAAAATAGACATATAAACGTAGAGACATTCTAAATATTGCGGATTTGGTTGTCAGGGAACTGTACGTGTAATATTTATGTAACAATTTCGTTGTTCGCTGGTTTCGCATATGGCATTAGTATGAATTACAAATGAAACAGCTTTCAAAACTTTAACAGAAACGTGGTTTTTATATAGGTTGTGGACGACATTTTGCACATAATCAGAAGTATTGTGTTTAGAAAAAACTAGGGAATGTAGAAAAACTTAAATTATTTATTTTAGAATAATTTATTTCATCCAACCCAGTAGTAAGTAGCTCACCCAAACATTAAATTACACAGAATGAATATAAAAGGCTTATAAAAAGTGAGTTATTGCACAATGACAAATTGTTAACACTATTCAACACAAATAACATTACGATTGGTTCAGAGGGTCCACAGTAATGATGTTAAAAAAATATCACGCCAAGCGCAAAACCAACATTACTAAAAATAATAGGATATCTACACTATACAGTGTTGCATTTTATAAATTTATACAAATGTAATGCATTACAACCGTGTTGAAGATGCGCTAGTGCCTTATAAGTTACTTTCAAGTAATTTTGGAAAAGCGGGAGTAAAATGGAGTAGAGGAATTGCTTGTACTCTGATATGTAGCGTTTCACGGTCGTCAATTATACATACCCTTGTTTTTCGTGTTGAAACCGCGTTTCTCCGATACGTATTGGACATTTTCGGGGCTGTTACCGCACGCTGACTGGAGTCTATTCGGTCCGGAGGGGCCTGTATAGAGTTTTTTTTGGAAATATGGACCAATGAAGCGTAGCCGTTGCTAGAAGGTTTGATCAGTTGGGATTTGCACGTCTAATATAAAGGGTAACCATCGTCGCGATTTAAAATTTAAATTGCGTAAAATCTATAAGGCCAACTGATTTTCTACTATGATTTCCTAGCCATGAGTACTTACCAATCGCTTTGTTTCATCGATGTAAACATGAATCTGGTAGACACCAGGGGCCGTCTTTGATAGAAATGTAGTCTTACAGTTTGAACTGGAGTTTGATGATGGTCTCTATGTTGTTTCTGAAGAGAATCTTGCTGATGCAATTAGTGACATCTTAAATATAAAGTAGTAATACTTGCTTGCAGAAATTAGAGTTAGATGAAAGGATTTATTATAGAGAAGATTTGGTGTACTGGTTAATGGTAGCTTCCTTATCATTCCTAGAATTATGACTATGGATCAGAGTTGTGGTTTGGTTCTTGAAGAAGTGAAATGGGTTCAGATATGGAAGTGGCATTTTCGATAACACCACGTATTTTGGACTGAATAATGGTGAGAGACTATCGAGATATCTATAGATGTGCGTTGATTTTCGGTCTCTGTACACTGTGAGGACACCGATATACGAGAACATCTAGAAAAGGAAGGCGACCGTCTGATTCAACGTCCACGGTGAAGCCTATGGAATCGTAACTATAGGAAATCGTTTAAAGATTCGTGTGCATGAGATCAGATGACAAAAGTGTCATCAACGTACCTGTACCAACACTTTGGCTTAAGGTTATGTGAGATAACAAGGGTTGGTGTTCAAACGCTTACCTATTTTTAGTAGTTTCAAGTATAAAGATATACATACATTTTTTCGAATGTAAAAAAAGTTTCCGGCTACTCCAACCATAATTTTTATTGGCAATGTGATACATTAGCGGCAGTGCCATTAATTGTATTAAGCAACTGACTTCGTGATATTTTAGAAGAATATAAATACAAAAAAAGTAGAAAAGAAATGTAATATTAGCGCTAGCGCCCACAACTGACTTTAGTGACATTTTACAGGAATACAAGAATAAAAATACAAGCTTTGTTGGAATAAAGAATATCCATCCAACACTAAATATTATTCAATTAAACACTAATATCTAGTCACGGACCCATTTCTGTTTACTACTTCTTCCAATCTGTTGTGAATAGAGTTGTAGAGATTGAAAAATAATTATTATCTTTCCTGACACTTTTCCACGCTGCTTGAATAAATTCTATAAGTTCCTCTCTTTTGAGGTCTCTGATTTAATTGTTTCATTCTATTAGTCATTAATCCCACACGTTTTCCATGATGTTTAAATCAGGACTTCTTGAAGGAAAATCCAACACATTGTCTGGACCATGTTTTGACTACATCAGCTGAAGGAATTGTGTTGAAAAATGATGTTCTAATTTGGAAAAATAGAATTCATCGAAGGTAACAATGCATCATTCAAAATGTTAAGATAGGAATTTGAATTTAAATTTCCTTCAATTTTCCACAAAACACCAGTTCCATACACTGAAATCCAACCCGAAAAAATTATAGTTTTCATCAAATCTATGCCCTCGTCGTCGGTATACATGAGTAGGTTCGTTTTTTGTATTTTGAAGTAATTTTCGTCTGAAAAAATTACTGTCTCTCAAAAATCCACGTTAGGTGCCATATGTTGCATTGCATACCCTACACGATTTTCTTTATGGGTTGGACTTAAAATAAATTTATTAAGTATATAGAATTTCAAATTAGTTTCTTTGATTCTACGACGAGGCGGTAAACACTGATCCAGGAAAGTTTAGTTATATAATTTTACTAATATTAGCCACATTTAATGCAGAAAAAAACGGATTTTCTCTGAGTAAATTTCTGAACGGCTGGTCTTGCTCAGCTGTGGATATCCTTCGTCGACCTGCACCAACGATTCTAGAAGTCATATGACGATCTTCCAATTTTTGTATAGTGTTATTGACAGTGCTATGGTTGAGGTTATTTCTTGCAACTATCTCCCTTATTGTGAAATTGTTATCTGCGGTAACTCTGATTTTGGTTTCGCCTTCTGTCGAAAAGAGCGATATTAGCAGAAACATATCTATGTTAATTGGAAGGATTAATGAGGTCTGACGACCAAATTGAGGAAGATTTGATGGGTAAATAATAAATTCCTTTAGGTGATCTTGACTCATCGAGTCTCCACATATCTTCTTCATCTAAAACAAATAAATTAAAAAGTAATAATAACTAAATAAAATTTATAACTGTCATTACATGATTAATGTAATTTTACCAGTTCTGAGTAGACACATTATCATATCCCTTTCCGATAAGTTTTGGAATTTCGTTCGCTTTGGATTCTGAATTGTCGAGTTGAATGTAGTTTTTAATTGTAAAGGGTGAATTGCACTCCCACCGTGTTCTCCTCAACTACAGGCGAATGCTTCCCCTTATCCTTTTCATCTCGAACTAAATATGCCACAGCCTAGTGCTTTGCATATTTCTCTAATTGCATTGGGGACATTCATGGTTTTTGTAAATATGCAAAGGTACTGAAAAGTATCTGTTTCTCCTTTATAGAAAAACTTCCGCATTGACGCTTCTTCTTTATATGGTAGTAATTACTTATTGTACTATATTTATAATAGTGGACACTATTAAAAGTTGCAGTAGTTATTAAAATTAACAGGCAACATAGATGTAAACAAAACAAACGTTGCACTCTAGAAATAAAGCTCGCTATTTGACATGGCAACATTTCTAGTTATTAAAAGAGATAGTTAAATATAAGTAGATATGGACTAAAAGAAGCCTGCAATCCATAAGAGTTAAAAAAATCTAGCTCAATGTGAAACCGACAATAAAATATAATAAATAAATAAATTCTTCAATGTGCAGGGAATTTTTAGTTATCGCTTAACTCATACAGGACCGCTGCCAAGACAAATGTGAAAAAAACATTGTTTCTTGTTTCAACGGCTCTACAAGAACATACGTAACACACCTTGAACATATAAAGAAAATAATTCTATAGAAAACATGATGTTGCGTTAACGCAACATTGGCCGCAAGTTCAATCTAAAAAGTAAAACAATATTTAAGAGCCATTAGCTTTCATTTTATGATATATTGCAAGGCATTCAGTATGAACTGGCACATTGCGCTTTATATACATATAAACAGTCTGACTTTTACATTGTTTACATCTTCTTCGCCAACCTTCTGTATCTTTTTTAAATACACGACCGAATTGATTAAATCTAACGTCTTGCAGTTGCTGCAGAAGCACTACCATGATTTGATAATGAGTTTTTTGATTCGTCTTTCTTTAGGAGACATCTAACTAGTTCAGAGCGGAGGTATCTTTTTTTTTATGAACATAGCCGTATAATTTTAGCCATCTACAAGAGCAATGAAGAGAGGAAACTACCACTTTTTGCCTCTAATCCTATATATTCTCTATAGTTTGCCACTGCATTATCATATAGATCGACTCCGCCCATGTAATTGTTATATTTAGATATCATTCGTAGTTGTAGAGCAGAAATATCGTTCTTTTTTCCTTCTCTGCTGTATCTCTTGTAGGTGGATAAAGGTTCAACCGATTAGCTATTTACTTATTACTGTGATCATTCCAACGAACAACGCTGATGTCGTAATCGTGATCGTATCTGGAATCGCAAGCTCCTCTTATTTTTAGGAGATTTAGGGGGTTCTAGAGGACACTTTCGATTCGGCGCTTCCATAAGTTCTTGTTGCAAGAAAACCATTCTCGTAAGATGCTTTAAAAGTTGGGAAGTTGTCGGAGTAAACTTTGTGCGCGTTCGGGTTATTTAGCTGCGAAAGAAGATCTATTGCATTACCGCCTAAATCATTCGTTTTATATGTATGGCAAAGTATGTCTTGCATATGGAATAAATTGAAATAAATAGGGGAAGAATGTGGTAGCCACTAAGAATTAGTTATAAATTTGGAAGCGCAGTATTTTACCGATATTCTGTTATATTATATACGTTGTGTTATAAAATCGCATCTGTAATTACAATGATTTGCATTATGATACTGCTATAGGTAGGTCTTTTGTAGCATTAATATCTATTACATTAACGTATTTAAGGAATTTATAAGCGACGAGTACAAAAATTACTACGATACCACAACTAAGCCTGCGTGAAGAACATTATTTTTAGCAAATTCAGGATAACTTTTGTAATTGGTAGCAATTTTAAATTACCCATTATATAACACCTACGTAATGAATATCCGAAAAGTTCTTCGGACCAGGACCGTTGAAACGCTATGACCTTCCTATTTAACAAGCACACCACTAGCGTAGGTTGAGGGTTTGTTAACCTACACTAATGAAATTATTTTCTGAAGAAATGCATTGGTAAAAATAATAATTACGTCGTTAGTTACATTTTAGCTAATTATGAAATCAAGAGGTTTAGATTTCTGGTGTTAATTTATGATATTCCGCCTATGCAACTGCAATATCACATTGAAAATTGAATTGCCCGAGAACATATGTTCTCTACAAATAGGTACACGTTATTATTTTCAAACAATTAAATTTCATGGTCAACCACATACGTAGCATACCTACAAATTGTCCGTAATTATGTGTTTCTAGCATTTTTTGAACGGAGATTTGGCCCTATAATTATTTCAAATGGAACAATTGCATGAGTATAGTGTTTCATGCCGATTTCCTCGGATAATTAAACCGGAGGTATTTTTATACATCTCTCTTTTTACTTGTATCTGATGTGCAATACATACATGGACGAAGAAAAGAAGATGGATTTTGCTTTAAATAACTGCACTATAGACCCAATTTTAGAAGTTTGATAGTCATATTTCACTGAATAAACGCCTAGAAAAACAAATAAATAAATCCAGCTGGTATTCGGCTACTGCTGGTTATCATTGTGTGTGTGTGTTATGCGAATGGAATAATAAATAATGGAAGTCGCTCCTTACCGGAAACCGATTATTTGATGACAATAATGAATAAATTTCCGAAAACTACTTAAGCGGAACGCTATTTTAAATATTTTGTTTTATCTATATTATATAACGTTTGTATTAAATAAAATTAATCAGTTATATTGAAATTAAAATATAAACAATATACTTTTTGATTATGTCATTAACATGCTCTTTATTTTGTGCTGTTATGGTCTTCAGCCCCATTTATAGCGTGAAATATACCTCTGGAAAGTTTAATAATAATAATAAAATATCCGTTAGGAACTTGTATGAGGATGGCTTTCGTTAAGGCAATTGTTTCGTATTTAGTAAAATTATTTCTCGACATGCTCTCCTTGTAGTTCTATCAATTGTTTAAGCCATCTAAATAATATGATTTGTCGAACTCTGCAAAATAGGCCTCTGTTTCGGCACTGATCTCTTTATTTGACGTGAACCGCTTTCCCCCAAACCATGTTTTTCAAGTTTAGAAAAAGAAATAAGTCACAGTGGTGGCAAATATGGTGGATGGGGTACCAATTCGTACCGTAGCTAGATTAGTTTTGCTATCGCATTTATCGATGAGTGGGCTGTTGATTTTTTTCTCTCTCTTAATTCGGTATTAAATCAGTCCAATAAATAAGCATAGTATGAAGTATATTTTGCACACGTTTAATTTAGCCTACTAGCAATCGCTGTAATCTTCACCCGGTGATCTGCTAACACAATATCATTAATTTTTTAATTTAACTCTGTATATAATTGAACTATCGTTACAATTCTTACAGTTTCTTGTAAAAACAGTGCAACATCTCGAAATACAGAATAAAAAACGAAATACAGAATAAAAAAGGCATAATTCCATTTAAAATAAGGAAGTTAATTCGGTATAACTGGAAAAACAACCATCTTCATCGAGTTGCCCATGGTCCATTTAGCTTAAGTCTAAATTTTCTGAAAAAGAAATGACATCTGGAAATTACCAATGCGGTAGAGTAAGCTAATGAAAATATCATGCGAGATATGAATTACATTCTTCCTAACCCATTATTATCTTATTTTGCTCAAAAATGACACACAGAAAACTTTATACAATATGCTTATCAACAATTCCAAAAATACGATTTCACTTACATTGAATAGGCAAAACTTTCCATACCTTGAGATTGTGTTAATAACCGTAACAAAAACTGTTAAATATTGCTTCGCTAGGAGCGCGTTATTTTAGTGTTTCCAATCACCTTAGAATTCGTTTATTTTTGAAACAGTTGCATGTAGAATCGATATAGCAGTACTTTCTCTTCAAACATGCAATTCAAATCGCGAAACTGCAGATCGTGTTAGTGTTATGTAATTAAAAAACGACTAAAATTAGGTTTAATGTACATCCGTTTCTTCCAAAAATATTACCTTGTCTATTGTTAATAGAATCTTTTGTTAATTGTCATGTAAATATAAATGTTAATTACGTTTATCTATCGGGTGCGGCACTTATCTGTGCGCGGTAAATTACCACTTATTCTTATTACTACATTTTTAGATTCCTTGATAAAAAATGGATAAAAAAAGATTCCATTTGAGGTATTTTCTCAAAAATCCCATGTCTCTTTTAATTGCGATTTACTTAAAAATGTTTACTACCGCTGTAACAATTGCCCAGGTTCACTAATGAATATCAAATGCTTTGATTTTATTAGCGATATTCAGAAAACACAGTGAAGAACTATGCTATGTTTTCTGAAACGATCGACGCTTAAAGGTGTGACTTAGCTAAGACCGTAGTCAAGAGACAGGATAAGATACATTTTATATGAGGAATTAAGTATGAGAAAGCTTTGTGCAACAAATGGGAGTACAAATTTCTCAGCAGTGTTTGGATCGTTTTAAAAGTAATCCATCTGATTTTATGCGCCGATTAGTTACCGTGGATGAAAGGTGGGTCCGCCTTCACGCCTGAAACCAAAGAGGAGTTAAGGTAGTAAGTGGAAGCCGGTGATTCTGCACCAAAAATTGCATCTGCCGGAAAGTTCACGGCTACTTTTTTATGGGATGCAAAAGGGATTCTCTTAAATGATTACATTGAGAATGGTAATGCTACATACATCTTTTTGAGCAGCTAGATGCAAAAAAGTCATTTTCCATACTTAATTACTTGCTCCAACTGTTTTGTTGTATTAATTGATGTAAATAACAACTAGCTTCTGAGGTATATAACTCATATAAGGTCAAAATTTTGAAAGATTGAAATATGATCTGCACGATGTCATCTGGCTAATGTTATTTAGGCATCTACTCTGCAACTTTTTGTTTGAGAAAGACTTCTTTAGTTATAAAAGTCGATGCTAAAATGAGTATCCCCTATCAAATTATTAACTAAAATTCCGCAAAGTTTACAGTTTTCAGAGTCTTTAGGCTTGCTGAATGTTTTAGCTGCCCAAGATTAAAAATCACTGCATTATACTAATTTAATTTTACACAACACAACAGTAGGCAGCGCTTGTCCCACATCAACGTTGATTTAAACGCAACTCTCAAAAGTTTTGTATCCTTAGCAATGTCAATCATGTTGTTATGTGTTACAAGGTTGGGAAATGAACTAATTCGTTTTCGAATGGTCTGAAAAAGAATACAATTGTTTTGTCCATTTTTAAGGTTGAGCCATTAGCGCAACGCCAAGTGTATTCCCAAGTCTAAAGAAATTTGAGACTTGAAAGTGTTTTGGTTGAAGTGAAGAGGCAATAGTAACGCTAGATGGATATTCTACGAGCCTTCTAGAATCGTATTTCAAGGATAGAATCCATTTATTGGAAAAATGTCAGATAAAATGCATTGAACTAAAGGGAGAAAAATAAATGCACTCTTTTAAGTCGAGAATATTTCAACTTGTCCTGGTACTTATCTTTTACGAAGGTTCAAATCTTCGTATTCTTGATTTCGAAGTGAGGGTGCCAAATGATGATATTTTTCAATCATTTGATTGTGTATGTTCGTCTAGATAAGTTTTAATTTTAACTAGAAAAGTAATAGAAGAAGAAATAAGCATCAAGGTAAAAGAAAGGAAGCTACAAATGGCACACCTATCTAAGGTGGAACTTGGCAAAGAGAAGCGTGAACGCTACTAAATTCGAAGTCCTTGGTAGGCAAAATCCAAGTAAGTGCAGATGTATAGAATTACAGTCGTACAGAGAGCCGCAAGCCTGCAGGTAGCAGTAACCAAATATACACTCAAAATCCACAAATTACCACGATTCTAAGATGCTTCTAGCAAGTACGCTAAACGCCCGTGATGTACTGTTCTTCTTACTACAATGTCGGAAACTGCCAAAATCGAAACTATGCCCGAAGAACAAAACAAATAATAAACTAGAAAAGAAGGAATAACCAAAAAATATAATGCTAAGATAGCTTAGCTTCCTCATGGTATTGATGGAATAATTCACGGCAAACGCAACAAAAGGAGAGATGATGAGAGCTGATGACGCCGGGTAGGCAGAAACATGTCCGTGTGTTTTTTTTTTCTCTCCTTTTGTTGCGTTTGCCGTGAATTATTCCATCAATATCATGAGGAAGCTAAGCTATCTTAGTATAATATTTTTTGGTTATTGTTTGTAGGCATTTTATGATGTGTTCTGTTTATATACATCATGGTAAGCCTGTTGGAATATTCACATGTGCGGTTTCCCAAAGCGCTACCAGTGTTGCCATCTCGTGTTTAGCAGTCAGAGAACTGCTCGAGGGATGATTTGGGGAACAGTACCCGGTTTATGTCGCTGCTTCCTGCACGGTAGGCATACGTTTCTTTGGTACTAGAGGGCGCCAAGAAATGTCCAGTTTGTCGTTTTGAAAGTTGTGGCATTAACCGTGAGGCAACAGCGATAGAAGGTAGAGATAAAAAATTACTCTCGAAACCACGTTGATGACGCCGGGTGCGCAGAAACATGTCCATGTGTTAGTGTAGTTTTTCTCCCTCCTTTTATTGCGTTTGCCGTGAATTATTCCATCAATACCATGAGGAAGCTAAGCTATCTTAGCATTATATTTTTTGGTTATTGTTTCTAGGCATTTTTTGATGTGTTCTGTTTAGAAAAGAAGGACATACAAATAAATTCTCAGTCAAAGTACACCAATATTAAATTAATTATCGAATATTTTGATAAAGTACTAAGTCATTTGAACACAGATGGTTTGACTGATATCAAAATTGAATTAACATTTATAATCCCGTCCTAAATAAAAATACAACCGTTACAAGATCGTATTTTAAGTTAAAATATTGTTAATGAGGTAATATTCTCGTATTGCGCCGAGTTTTTCACGTAATCTGCTCATTAAAAGTTTTCACATCCACTATCTCAGTCTAGTTTCCAATATTTGTAGCAGACAATAAGCGCATCTGCTTACTCGGAAACCTAGGCGATCCGAAAGATGAAGGAAAGGTAAGGAATTTATAAAATTGCTTGCGTAGACTGAGGTAAAATCTATATTACGCAAACGACGAGGACAATAGGCATCAAGTTCACAGAACAAATAGCACATTAGCACTACGGGAGAATCATGAAGAAGTGTAGCAAAATACCTGGCATAGAGGCCATTGTAAAACCTTTTAATTTTTGATCTTTCAAAAGGAAATATAACATTGCAAAGTGATGAGATTATTTCCTATCGCTTTCTGGAAAAACACTTTCAATTTCAATTTGCAATTTAATTTAATCTGTAGGTAGCACATTAAATCGTTCAAGGTTAAGCATTTCCAATAATAAGAAAAACATAAAAATTACTAGGCAGAGTTGTGAGAGTAACATGATTAATGAATTAAGAAATCGTGCACATTTGAAATTTGAAAACAGCCGTTTATTTGAAACGTTCGTAACTTATGCAACGTTAAATTTGACATCACTCGTTATAAAGGCCGATCTCGAAATACAGTTCCGGAAAGTCTAGCGTGGGTTCTTTCCGCCAGTCACACAAGCCAGTAATATCTGCGAATCAAAAATTAACTGAAACGGTACGGGGATTTTTTTTTGCGCTAATCGCATCTCCGTTTTAGAAACAGCTCGCTATACGGATGTATGTACCTACGTATGTGTAGTGCCCTACGGGTTTGGAAATGATCCACTGAAATATTGAAATGTGACCCGCTTCGACGAGTATTCAGTATTTATTACAATATTTCGCCGGACTGGTTATAAGCCGGTCACGCTAGTTCAGGTTGAGGTTAAATATTTGATATTATTATGAATAACATAGAAGCAACTAGATACGAGATACAGGTATGAAATTATGATAAGATAATACGGCCCTCTATCTGGGTATCTTCGAAAGTATCGTTTCCGAGGTTCCTTTCCTATTGTTTTGTTTTTACGTAGATCATCTTATGAAGAATGATTCTGCCTCGAACGAAATCATTGCTAACAATAGGATGAATTACTAAATATGTTTGAATAAATACGTGAATAAGGATCAAAAAATAAAAAGATCTACAGGTGTAGAAGTTGTCAAAGAGGTCGAGAATTTTGTTAAAAAGTAAGTGCAACAGGTGCCACAGATTCACAAATAAGTATAATAAAACTAAGTGGTTAATATATAAAGCCTCATCGGCAAAATGTGAAAAATCCGTGGTTTCCTTGATTTTTTAGACGTAATTAAAGCTTTTAATTAATGAAAATAAATTTATAAGTAGGATGCGAGCCTGATGACTCCAGGTTTGTTGACCATTACACCACAGGGTTTTTGAGGAACGAATCACTCGTAATACCGAGATCTTCGATGTCTGAAGATGGCAGGATCTCAAGGTTTAAATAAATTAAATGTAATTCGCTCCTAAAAAAAACCTTGTGGTATAGTGATTAGCACGTTTGTTCCAGGACTCGCTAGGTTCGAATCCCATCGGAGTTGGAATTTATTTTGTTTAACTAACAAGTGTAATCACCTCGGAAAACCAAGGAAAACACTCATTCTTGTTTTTTCAAACAACTTGATTTAATGTGACTTATCAGGCACTTAATTTTGCACAACATAACTGAGGAACTTAATTCTGTTATAAACAGTTTACGCAGACATGCTTTCCGTTTATCCACTAACAGAACAGTCTTGGAAATGGCGTTTCTTCCATTCTACTTCTTTTGTTTATCCGTGTTTTAATTTTGCTAGGTGCTAATGCAATGAATTACGACAGTATCTTGTTACCGAATTTTCGGTTTATACGAAAGAGAATTTGGCCGAACTTTTGTTTATGAAACCGAAAGGTGCTGCCACACACACACACACATACCCCACTGATGACTACATATACAGATTAGGCAGAATTTGCTCGCGACTCGTGTCCTAGCATGTACACGAGGATTCCCCTTCCAAGTACTAACCTCTCATTTCTTTTGTACCCTCCTCAGAGGTGCTCTATGTAAATTAAGTTATTTCTAATTAATTTCTAATTTCATATCATATAAGCTTATATTAATTTCATTATGTAATTAATGCAATGTAAGCATTTAATACCTAAACCATTTTTTACCAGCTTTCTAATCTCGAATAGAATAGCCTATATTTTTTTAAGTATTTGGAAAGGTAACGGCAAAAACGAATTTAATGATACACCCTGTGTGTTGCCTATTGCTTGTATGCGAATCTATCTCAAAGAAGTTCCAGATTGTTTTCATTAACGACAGATTCATCCAAAGATAATCATTAATAGTTGTAAATCTACCAACTGTATTAAAATCTCAATTCTAAAAGCAGCTATTTATTAGTGTGGTGTTTTATGTTTTACTTGTTCGTACTTGTTATTATTTTCGTTTGCTTTGTTCAGGTAGTTTTAGGTTATCAGAAGGTTTAGTTTTGTAACTTCAAAATAGAATAATTATAAAAAGAAAAAATAGGTAATAATAATTACATTTTAGTCATTTTTGTAACTTGGCGTATATATTCTACACATTGTTTCTACGTCGCACCACGCTAAGGTGTAAACTAAGTAGAAATTTGTTAAATTAAATTTTACGGAAGGAATAAAGCTACGCGAGGCGCATTATTTAACTTCTTCCGGCTGCATGATTTAAATCCTTAATGGAGATTATGACGTTGCTAGAATATGCACACAAAAATTGACGAAAGTTGTTTCAGCGGCAAGTAATTAACGTAATTTTTCTTCATTATCTTTGTTCGGGGCTATTAATCATCTGGATGTGATTTATTTCCACGATTGTATTTGGCTTATCGTCTAGAAGATTATGCCTATTATCGTCACAAGGTTGTTAAAAACATTGCTCACAGGACACAGTTTTTTCTGTTTTTTTTAATAAATTCCCTATATTTTTAATATTGAATAAAAACTTCGTCAATCTGACATTAAAATTACACGGAAAAGCAATTACATGCATATGCAAATTCAAGTTTAAACAAGTTTTAAAACTTATTAGGTTTAAGTAAAACAACAAAGTTCATTACTTACCGTAATAGGTTTTTGAAAACATTGCATTTTTGAGCTTAAGACTTCAATATTGTTCTTTGTAGACTGATTATAAAAAAAAACCTTGTAAACCAACCATGTAATTGATTGATTTTAAAAATATTCAGGGTAAATACGTTTGTAAAGCTCTGAAATCTTTTAAGAGGAAACAAATAATATTTTCTATTCTACTAAAATATTCGTTATTTTAGTTAAAATATTCTTAATATTGTAATAACAAAAAAAGGTTAAAATATCAAGCGCATAATTTTGGACACTGAGTATGGTCATTTGCTTCTATCTTTCGCTTATCTTTTAACTAACCCCCATAAAATGTAATGGATGTAACATAATTACTTTTAACGATCAACAATGTCGGACCTTAGCGGTTATTTAAGTTACCTGTTTTATATGTTGCTATATAAAGATGTGGTACGAAATGTGGTGAAAGCATTGATAGCGACTTTTTTTGAAAAAGCACCGTCAACTAGGATAAAGTCGATCAAAAAAATAACGATCTGTTCAGATAACTGAAATAAATTATTCTATTATTAGCTATTATAGCTTTTTTTTTAATTTTTGGTTAAATAGTGATCGGCTTCATCTTAAGGTCGGGATGAGGTCAATCGTCTGTATTAAAACACATAGTTCTCGCTTTAGAACGGTTAGGGTGAAATCAATCAATGAGAACTAAAATTTATATATTCAGCAACTACAGCAACATTTTGCAATAAAACGCGTGTAATAAAAAAAGAAATTTCAATCTTTGAGCGAGCTTCAAACAGTTATTAATGCTTTTCAGAAATATCGACGTTTCGCTCTCGATTGTGAAGACTCTCTGCTGGAGTGGAACATGCAATTCCCTGCTGACAATCCACTGTTAGGCACGATGAGCCTATTTTCTTTACGTATTTTTGTGGCATCTATAATAGTTTAGAAATGGGACTATATTTTTTACTTATACACTTAAAAATATTATTGTACGATTTTATGACGTTTGTTTACAAAATGCTTTGAAGTTAAAATATTTTGCAGTTTTGACTAAGGCATTGTGTGAGCACACCTCATACCATAGCAAACATAATTCAATCATTTGCTTTAAACCTAACTTCAAAACCGAACAAAATTCAGTGAGAACCTTTATCCCCATTGTTGGGTGTTTTTTTTTTCTAAAAACTACAACTGAAACTACACAAAAAGTAAATTTCCATTTTTTTTTGCAGGCAGTCTTTATGGAATATATTTTAGGACCGGCCTAGTTTTTATAAATTCAGCGGTGCAAATTTTTGATTTCACATATAGCTACAAAATAATTTTTTTTTTTAATTTTTAGTAATTTATACAAACTTACTATTCAAATTTAAATCGCAAATTGTTAATGCAATTTTCAATTATGGGTATTTTCCTGAAGTTTAGAAGGCTTAGGTTATCGTACACTGGGGGTTGACCGACTTTCCCGTACAGCTATATAGTAATAAGTTTACTGAGGCGGTGATCAAGCTTAAGTGCTGAAGAGGTTTTGAAGCTTTGTGGACAATAAATGACGTTCATGAAAAATTTGTCAGACCATATATCATAAGAAGGGCATTCGACTCAGTATGGCGCCACGAGTTGATTTACAAACTCCTTCGCTTGGGTTTTGGCCAGTTTAATTAGAATCATCCGGAACCGCAAATTATCTACATAGTTTAATCTTATAACTTGCGCGAATAGTGGTGCATACTACACCTCAAAATGTGATTAACATCCAGGAAGGAATTGGTAAAATGATCGAGCGGGTTCCACACCATTGGCTACTCGCACCCAACCCGTTCCATACAAATATGCTACCATTCACTAAGAGGACTCGACGATTCCTTGCACACCATCTATTAGTGGTTGAATTTTGATAAGTTACTCTCATAGAACCATCACTTCCGTCATACGAAGGTATGCGAATGTAAAGTTGTCTGGCTCAGATGTAGAAACAGTAAATTGTCGGGCGAAAAAGACCGAGAAGACTTTTAAATAAGAGAGAAAGGTTCAGGGGTCAATCATCAACCCGACCTTCTGTTGGAATTCTTTTTGAATCGCAGTATTAAAAATACCCAAACATAACAAAGTTATTAGTAAGATAGTTGTGAAACCTCTAGATACAAAATAACTTGC
The DNA here is from genome assembly GCA_902654985.2 of Oryctes borbonicus. Lineage (NCBI taxonomy): Eukaryota > Metazoa > Arthropoda > Insecta > Coleoptera > Scarabaeidae > Oryctes > Oryctes borbonicus. The sequence continues at coordinate 512,980 of LR736867.1, read as the reverse complement.
ATTCTTAAGAAGTCAAGAAATTTTGTTAAATATTACAGTAATGTTAAAAATAAACATATGGATGGTATAACCATTATTGAAAATAAAACAAAAATGAACTGATGAATATCCGTTGTTATTCGTACCCTTAAAAGCTTATGTAAATAATCAAAGAATATCTTTTTGAATTTTTGATCGCCTACAACTTCGAAAACATCTGCTCCTAAATATGTAGACGCATACATAGCTACACGTAACTCCATTGTGTAAGTTTTTGTGAAGAACATTTGAAACTTCGCTGTTACGTATTTGAATTGTACTCGAAATGAGTTCTCAGTAACAGCTTCCATTTTTGTTAATAAATTTGTAAATTTTTTCTTTTGGAAGCAAAATGTGTGATTTAGATTGGTTCTTTGCGCAATATTCAAAATATACAAAGGTGTCTTCTGCAATGTGCCGTGTAAATGGCTTCAGATTTAAATCCATTAACGTCATTGAATAAATTCTCGTGCGTTTGTAATTTCAGATTAAGAATATTGCAATGGTTTGATAGATCAATTACAAATGTGAGATCTCATTATTAAAGTGGATCAGAAAGGCAGAAATACCTTCACTCTTTTTGAAGAAATGTTTCTATTTCAAACAGGAAGTTAAAGAACCGTCTTAAAGCTTTGGCTCTGCTCAACCAGCCCACTGCCAGAACATGGCAAATTACATCTCCATATTCAATACTACCGATTTCTTTGGGAAACTCTTTGAATTGCCTGTAGTTTAGTGAATGAAAACGGGCGAAACTAACTACTTTTCACACTACATCCATAACATGCATCATATCTAAATTTGTTGACGACAAATCAATTCTTCAGACCAATCATACTCGGTGTACCATTAGTGGTAGCTCCATAGAGATTTTTCAGTGATTGCGAAATCATTATCGGTTCCACGCTTAAATACAAGCAGTTGAGCCGGGTCCAGAATATAGTTTTTATTTTCGTAAGGGACTTAACTATCAAATCGATATAAATTTTGATTTTTTCTGTTTAGAGAATTTCTTGTAACAATCTGTTGGTAAAAAACAGTGTTTTTTGGGTGATTTTTAAGGCGCTCTACCTATAGGTGTTTTTGTTTAGTACCCAAAAATACCAAAATGGTTTTTAGGAAATAACCGCAGTTATTGAGAAATTACTGTACGCTACTGAGATTATATGAGACTAAGTTAAACATGTACGTGGTTATTGTTGGTTTTGATTTTTATTACGTTAAACTAGCACCTTTTGGCGTCGTTTTGTCCTATATCTATTTTTTACTTTAGGCCTTTATTAATTACCCTAATGTGAACATTTTCACACACATATACGTGTACAGTATTAAACAGAATGAGGAAAGTGAAGCGTGCACAAGTTAGTTATTTAATACATCTCTGTATTTTAACAAGAAATTTTCGCCTCTTTCTAGGTCTCATTGCATGTATTCAAGCCGGAAACCGAGATGAAGTGTTGGTGCAGAAGGTAGCCCAGGGCACCGAGTTGTTGTTTTCCAATTGTGCCCACGTTCTTACAACCTCATTCAGAAATGTGTCAAAAAAAGAAAACAGTTTTATTCTGTTGTTTCTAAAAATCCAGAGCATTGCAGAAAATGTGGTAGAAGTAATTACCACAGAGCTAAAGTATTTCTTTTTTGCGTTAGTTATTTGGTAATTGTGGGTGTTTATGTTATTATGTTGTGAGCGTAATTCTTAGGCATTTTTATAATTGCTTTTGCAAAGTAATGTAGGCAATGAAGCTTTCTAAATAAAGTAGTAGGTATTTTAAAAAACGATATTTGGAATATTTAAAGCGTTATTTGAGGAACAGTTTATCTTATTTTCCTTGAACGAATTTGTCTTTTGTCTTGCAACTTCTGAGTAGTAAAAATCATTAAGTATAATTTAGATGTTGTTCATGAACCATTTTACGATGTAACAAATACATCGATAATGAAGATTATTGGAGGACGATTAACTTATTAAACTCTTTTTCGAAAATTTTAGGAGTTATAGTTTATAATCAAATAATTAATTTCTTTACAAAATGCAAAATATCTCATAAAAACAGCAAGAGAAGATAAAAAGTTACGCTAAAATCGTAACTTTTCCACTTTCAGTAAATTAAATGCGGAACCTTAGAAATATTTCCTTTTTAAAATGCTTCGATATGCTAAAAACTTTTGGTTCTGATGTTCATTAAGCACATCTGTAATACCGTTCAAATGTTACGCCACTGAGTTTCTTGAGCGTCTGGTCCAATTGCTCAGCAATATTTAGTTATTGTCTAAGTAGTGAAAGGTGGTCAAACATATTAATAAAACTGAGTGGAAACTTTGAATATTTTACCAAATATTAAAACAAATTGTTCCATACACGAATCGAAAGTATTTGAACGTTTCCTCAAAACGTATATTAATATGTTAAACATATCTATGACAACTTTCCTTGTTAGAATGGAATGCTTGTTTAAATATGATTTTTTTCTTTGAAAAATATTTTACGGGGTGAAGCGGATCACAAGTTTATCATAAAGTTATCACCGTAAACTTTTTGAACTCTGAACTTCGTATATTTCTATATTTAAAACGCTATTTCCTTTATAAAGTTCTACTTAGCCTAAGTAAAACCACGTTGTAGGTATGAATGAAACTTAACCAATACTCTTTGTACAGTGTCCGGGAAAAAGTCTGCACCATACTCTCTACCAACTCTTTTTATTTCTTTAGTTTTAAAATAATTATGTAGTTTATCTGTATATCATTAGAAACCAAAAAACGTTTCAAAATATTTGCCAAACATTGTATTTTTAAATGTCCAAAAACGTAATTATTTGGCCAAATATGAACAAATGTCATAAGAAAAGGTTGTTTGTGCATCTACTTAAAGATTCCAAATCCAAAGTGTGATTTAAAAATCTCACCTTTTATTTTTTTCTTATATTTTGTTAAAAATGCACAGCATATATTTTTCAGTGTATTTTTTTCAGTAGTATCAGTGTTTCGTCTAAAAAAAGAGGAGGAAATCTAAGGCGCTCTTGGACTGTTTTCGTATCTTTATATATATTTGTTTTTAGTGCGGTAACGGCTCAACGAGGTGTCAAGCATGTCATAACCTCAGGAGCCGTAATGGTTGAAGCACAGTTAATCGTAACCCCAACTGCGAATGGTGACTCGGGAGTGTACCGGACCCACTAAGAAAATGATCCTAGCGGGACTCGAACACATAGCATCTAACTCTGTCCAGTCAAGCGCTGGCTCTCTTACCGAGTCGTTTGAAAATGTTAATAGTGGAGTCATGTTGAGTTGAAAAATTAGTGGAGAAACTGACATTTATCTGATAAAATGTCTTCACTATTAACATCTTTTTTTTTTAAGTGATATGGTTATAAAAATAAGAAAATAAATTTTCTTGATAAAAAAAATCTCTTTTTTTTAAGATAATTCCCATATTTCCAATTGATACTGATAAAGAAAATGCACGGAACAAAATATAAAATGTTTCCATTTACTTATAAATTCTAAGTAAATTTTTTCTTATGACATTTGTTCATATTTGGCCAAATACTGACATTATTTTGTTATTATGGTGCAGACTTTTTCGCGGACACTGTATAAGCTCAATTTTCGTTTTCCTTTCATTGTTAGGTAGTTCCTCAAGAGGACATTTCCCCCTGCTTCACGTAAAGTGTCCAATTAACATTCGTCGCGAGATAATTATTTTTTCAAGACTTAATTTAGCGTTTGCATAATTAGATGTAAATTATTATTAATTAAGCAACGATGATATTGCTCCCCTGTCATATATTTTCAGCTAAGTTACCAAAGTGAATAATGAGAAAGCATTGAATCTTAGGTAACAAAGATATCTTAATTGTTTGAGGTGTTACCTTTTCCAACTGCAAGGTACAAACATTTCGGTGATAAATGAAATTCTAAACATACCAATATGAAATTTAATTGTTGGATCCCCTCCAATCCAATTGTTTACTCTCCCCTCCGTACTTCAAACGTTCAGCTGCAATGCCATTTTTACCTGGACCTTTGTTGTTCTTTAAGGCGTGCAAGTCTTTCTTGACTTCTTCTCCTCTAACACTTCTTCCGAACTAGATAATTTATGCCAGCTCTCTTCTGGTTTTGTTTCCGTTTCTGACTTCGCCAATGGTTAAACATGTTCATTTCATATTTTTAGGAGTCTCTTCTTTACCTAATAGATTTCCTTTTTTTATGTTTATAAAATTATTTTTTAAGTTATTTTCTTCTTTCTGTACTTTCTTTCCATTTCCTTTATCTTCTGTTCCTCAAATTTACGTTTTATAAATTTGTGCATATGTTATTATATTTATTTTAAATAAATCATGTATAAGGGTAAGCATAAAATCATATTTAATGCGAAAATATTTGTTTTAAAAAAATATATTGTGACTTCGTTTTCTTCGCTTATACGTAATATATATATTTTAGATTTTTTCGTATGTAAAGTTCTTCAGTTGCCGCTCCAAACGGAGTATAAATAATATCATACTGCACGCTACAATCGCATTTCTTGACGCATTAAAGAACTTGGGCTTAGATTATTAAAAAAAAAAATGAATAACATGTAAAACGGTGTCGTGGGTATTATTGTTATTAATTATTGGAAGATTAATATTAGTGATGTTAATTATCACTAATTATTACTGTAGGCAATTATTTTAATGTATTATATATGACCTACACTAAGTGCAACTAATGGTCTATTGTGCAAAATATAAAGGGAAATAGATATTTGTTGAAAGAAGAATCAGTACCATTCGGTAACTTGTATCATAAAGGTCGTAATAAATTTGCATTGCACGTAAAGTAGTTTTGTTTTCTTCTGATCTTAACATACAATAAAAGGATGATGAAAGAATAAAAATTATTGTTACTACAATTAGTTCCCATTGTTTAGTAAGCATCTTGTAATAGTTAAGACATTATTTGCTTTTATATTAAAATAATAACTATTGTCATCATTAAATCAGCAATATCATTGTAGAAAGTTATAGTTCAGGACGCTTATTTATGTTTACACATTACACTAAAACGTCAAAATATAAGCAATTTACGCGATGTAGATAGAGAAAAAAGCGTCAAAGAACTTTTTGCCGCTCAATTTAAAGTACACGCGTGTACACTACGTACGGCGCGGCGTATCAATATAAATATATGACCTACTACCTTGTATCGTACGTATGTTACACCTTTATTATTTATTGATACAGATGTAGTACCTGTTCAACATACATATATCTCTATACATATAGTAGACCATAATAATTCTGAAGTCTAAAGTGACGGCTTTCGCGTGCTTCTTTACAGAGACGGTGGGGAAGGAGACCGACGTGGTGGAGCGAGGCGCGTGCCCAGTCTGCGGCTAGCGAACGGGCGGGTGGCCGCGGCTCAGTCCGAAGAGGAGATCCGCTCGCCGCCACCGCGTCGCTTGGCCAAGGATGACTCGATCAAGATCAGTATCGAGAACACCAACACGTGCACCGATTCTCTGGTGACCGCACTAGATGACGAAACGCTACTCATTACGGACTTCCTGCCGAACGACATGAATTACAAGGGTAGTGGCAAGGTTCATTTTGGGGTGGACGATGTTTCGCTGTACGGTACCCCAAAAGAAGAACCGGGGCCCACCCCCCTGGGCTCCGTGGAGGCCGGTAAGCAGAGCTTCCTCAAGAACCAACTGCAGGCCCTTTTCCAGCCTACAGACAACAAGTTGGCGATGAAACTTTTTGGATCCAAGAAGGCCTTAATGAAAGAAAGAATCCGTCAGAAAGCTTCAGGACATTGGGTCATACATCCGTGCTCTAGCTTTCGGTGAGTTTCTTTCTTATATTTTTGCTTGATATTTACAAAAATGTTGTGAAAAATTACATTTCTGTCCTTGAAGTGAATCAAAATAACTTTTACAAAATTGAAATTTAAACGCTTCAATTCTCTGGCGGGCACGTAAAGAAAGAGAAAATTTTTATCACAACAAACTCAATATTCGGTAGAAAAGAGATCAAAAAGCAAACAATTTGCGAAACACTGTATTTACTTAAATTTAGTTGTCATTTTCAACATCTCAAAATATTCTTAAATGGACAGATGTATGCGATAAACTCCCAGCTGTAGCTCCTAGTAATTCAAAAGCTCCATAATTAGAGTCGACAAATGTATATAAGCGCTACATCCTTATGTAGAGGAAAATTAGAATGAAGAATAGTAAAAGTCCATACTCTTATCGAAATATTTATCAACAAATATCCCAGCTTAAGCCCTAAATTTATCCTTGAAATAAGTTAGAAAAAGATTTTGACAGTTTCCAAATTAAAATTTGAGCGGCTCAATTTGTTATATACTTTGTAAAACCAGAAATAGCCGCAAATTTCAAATTCCTTAATAGGAATAAACCCTGAAAATAGTTTCGATGTATCTAAAGAAAACATTTTTTGGTAACAGAACTTTATTCACAAGAAAAATCTTATGGCGCCTTTTTCATAACTTAATGTGCATTTGCTATTGACCGTCCGTTTATTGCAACTTAGCTATATTCAAATTTTTTGTGATTTCTAAACCCTCACAGCAACAACGCTATAATCATAATTCTAAGTAGCTAATAATTCTCATTAAAAATAAGATATCTGCAGTGTACTCAACGTAGTTAACAACATAATATGAAACAAGAGAGAGCGTTTTTGTACTTTTAACATTTGGATATCATCAACATCAGCTAATTGTGAATGATACTTACACTTTAAATGTGAAAAAGTGGAGCAACCTTAACGCTACTGTACCTTATCTATAAAGTAATGTGAAAGAAATTCAAACATTTGTTCCAATCTGGTCTTTGATATGTTTCTTTTTAGGAGAAACTTTAGTACTAGATTTAAATGCAAAATTGCCTCTTTTTACTTTATTTATAATTAACAGCGACCGTATATATACAGATACGGCATTAAAGTAAATTAACATATGTTATTTATTGCGAGTTTGATAGCTTTAGGCATACAAATTGAAATTATCCGATGTCAGAAAAGGACGACTTTGGTGCAGTCAGGTAGACGCTAATTCTTAGAAGAAACAGTTGACGTCGAACAAAAGTGTGGATATTCATGATAAAAGCTGCTTCTTATTTGTTGTATAGGCTTCTTATTTGTTGTTGTAATTTTAATTTCATCATCAATAAAGCGATTAATTTAATAGAATTCGTAATACCTGCGGTGTAATATATAATATTTTCGTTTTGGTGTTTTCAATCAAACATTAAACATTAGTTTTAAACATTAGCCATTTTTTGGTAATAACTTTATAAAGTGCCAAAGCTAAATTTTGAATAAAGGCTTTCGTGAATATAATTACTAAATTTGACCGCATATTCTTTGATTTTATTTTTTATTCTTTTTAAATTGATCACACATACAAATGTATTCGTAGAGTGTTGAATAAATGCATTATTTCTAAAACCAAACATTTTTAAAAACCTCTCGAACAGAACGATTCCGAAGTTCACTTAACCCTCTCGCTCACCACATCCTCAGAACCTCTTCTGAACTCTTCCCCATGTAGTTCAACTTATTGTGCTATCTAAAATCTAATAAAAGAAGCTTATTCATTCGGTTCAAGTATATTTTGAAAAATATTTTAATTCGTGATCGAAAGGTTTAAATGGATTACTTTGTATATTCCTTGGCTTTGGATTCTGTGTAAACAATTTATTTCGAAAATAGCCCATTTACCGTCTAAAATTTGCAATTACCGAATGTTTAGCAAAGTAGATATTTGGAAAATAGAGTTAAAATTAAAATTAGCGAAAGCAAAGATCGTAAAAGAACTGTAAAATCGCCCTGAAAATAAATTTGCAAGTCAAATTTTATTAGAAGCTCTATTGGCTATTTCCAGATTAGTAGTTTGAATAAATAACCACTGCCTCAAAATAAATAAACTTTGTTAATTATTTTTTAAATAAAGATATACGTTACAAATTATTATGTATATTTCAAAATGAAAATTATTGAAAATTTCAATTTAATTTAACCATAAATCACACAAGTATGAACTTCCTTTCGATTTGGGTGTCTAACAACTGATTATATCACAAAATACGAAAGACAAGAATAATCCGGAAATGTGAGATAAGCCAACGAGAAGCGTCTTGTCAGTGCAGTAGACATGCATTAAGCAAACATGCCCGAAATATACACTAAGATTAGGCAATTTTGTAGACCTTTTATCTCCTTTTTACATTTGAATCTATTTTTATACGCTTCTCCCAATAAGACTTGTATTCCTAAAAATTAAATTGAACTAGCGTTTTTCTGCGGTTGATTTTTAACTTACCTATTTGAATGAAACTTGGTGTGTTTATAGAACATCTCGTATTTTGCAAACCAGCACCGTGTTCCGGCCGAAATCAATTTGAGAAGAATCTCTAAAATTTTAAGAATAATATTTTATTATTTAAAAATGTATATGTCAAAGTTTTAAATTGATTGAAGGGAGTCTTTGAAAATATTTACTCATATGAATATAACTTCCTTCAGCACTTTAGTCGTCTTACCGAAAATGAAATTATAACTTGTCAACGATGCAATAATGCGTACAATTCGAATTGGGGAAGAAAAAACACATTTTCAAAACGCTCTCAAGTAAGTTATTCATGATTTTTCATACCATAAACAAATGTGAGAAGAATCACAACAACAAAAGCAGATCGTGGAAAAACAGTGTATAACAGTGTTCCCTTAAATTTATTCGTATTTCAATTTGTAAAATATAATATAATGATTATATAATGTAATATTTAAACAATTTTTAGTTGACTTTGGTAAACGAAAGCTTGGCTCTCGAATTCTGTGCGCGATCCTAATATTATAAGTATGTACCGACAAAATTAAATGGATCTTCAAAAGCTGAAAGCAAATGTATGTATATACATGGGAACGGTAATATACAATGTTGCATAAAAATGATCCCTAAAGCCGGCACTGTAGTCCGCAACGCACGCTTTTGTAACTTAAAAACTCTATTGTAATGTGAGGAATTTCCCCAAAATATGACGGCGTAAATCAAGTGGCTGTGAAATAGCGAGTAGTAAACCGATAAGATCATCGCATTCGGTTCAACAAAGTTTTTAAGTTTCCTTAGAACATATATTGTGCTAAATAACCTTGTATAGATCTTATTTATGTGACGTATCCAAGACAAACCGCTATCAATGGTCCCATCAAGGAACTTTATCGTTTCAGGCATCCCGATACATTCACGTAAACAGAGTCCAGAGTCTGAGTTTTTTCAATATTTATTTTTAATCTATTGGACGCAAACCATCTTTCAGTATCGTCCGTAGTTCATCCGGCATTCTAAATAGAGTATTCGCGTCTTCCGCATATCCTATCAGTGTAGTATCAAACACATCAGGTGTTATATACTCAAAAAAATCATTTACTTACGATAAAGAGAAGAAGTCCAGGGACGGAATCCTGAGGAACCCCATATTTAATAGAAAGGGACTTGGAAATAGTCTACAAATTGCGAGCGTTAGATAAATAAGTACGTAGTATTTATCTCAAAAAGTTCGTCGCGCAATATATTATGCTGAAATCACACAACGTGATTCTCGTGCACAAGGCACCCTGAAGACTCTTAACTATCAGATAATTTTATTATACCTAACTGCTAACAACCTATCTGTTGTATTTTTTGGGAAATGGTTAACACGAAGATGTAAAATATTGTAGGTATTCTGTAGCGGTAATAAGCAAATTAATTTATCAGCAATTTTAATAAAACCCGAAAGGCAAATGAAAACACCTCAAGTTGTATCAAGTCAAATTGAGCATGTTGCATTAAGTGCTCAAAACTTGTAAGATAAATATTAAAACAAAATTCTTCATCCTAGAAACGGCCGTATCGGATTGATTAATTAAACTTGTGTGGTGCGGAGTGTGCCGATACTTGTGTTGTTTGAGATATCTAGATATATCTTCGTTTTATGAATTTAAATTCATAAACATTATTTTTTCGACAAGTAGACTAGATAGGTTGGTAACAGTTATAAGAAAGTAGGGAATAAATAAGGTATTCCATTAACTGTCTAGCTGGGAAACCGCGGTTTATGTCGCGGCTTCCTGAACGGCAGGCATGCGTTTCTTTGGCACTAGAGGGCGTCAAGAAATGTCGAGTTTGTCGTTTTGAAAGTTGTGGCATTAATTGTGAGGCAACAGTGATAGAGGGTAGAGATAAAAAAAAATCACGAAACCATGCTGATGACGCCGGGTAGGCAGAAACATGTCCGTGGGTTAGTGTATTTTTTTTCTCTCCGTTTGTTGCGTTTGCAGTGAATTATTCCATCAATACCATGAGGAAGTTATCTTAGTATTATTTTTTTAGTTACTGTTTCTAGGCATTTTCTGATGTGTCCTGATAAAAATCGTACTAAATAATGTCAATATAACAATCATGTCACTTTTCTTAATCTTCAAATTTGACATTTTGTTGAAAGAATACTTTTTCAATTTTTTTTGAATATCAAAAGTTCCTTTTTTATAATTTTTTACCAATTTTTAACACTCTAGTACAGCCTTAATTTAATAACAAGTTTACTTTTTCGTCTTTCTAATTAAATTAAATTTGTGTAAAATTGTCTCTTTATAAAAAGGTATTTTTGTCACTAAATTTTGTTTTAGATGCACATTTTTTACGTAAATAGGAAATACTTTGACGAAACTATATTAGCTTGATGCAAAGTTGATTTATTTTACGTAAATACGTCCAAAACCTACATTATTACGATTTTCCATTTAGTAATTAGAGACGTAAATAGAACTGCAATGAGCTACTAAGAAAAAATGCTTTTAGTAGAATTTTAGTGCATACAAAACATCTTCTTAACATCTTCTTAATTCTTAAAAAATGTACTATGGTGTAAATTTACAAAACAAGCTATTTTTTCCTTTGACATTTTAAAAGAGCTGAAAAAGTTATACATTATTTTGTAATTACTAACTTAATTATTTCTATCCTCTTTTACCATCTGTGTGGAGACAAATATTTGTAATTAAAAAAAAATATTGAAATTGCGGTTAAAAAATAATTATTTAAGTAAGAAAATTACGTAAAGTAAATTTTTATTGATTAATAAAAATTCCCCATATGATATGCATGCTTACCTTATTGTAAAAAAATTGAAAATATTCTTGTCGTTTCTATAAAGTAGGAATTTTCTTACACTTATATCGCCTAAAATCCAATGTCGAATTTTTTAGGAAATAATTCAGGCGTCAATTCAGAAAAGTTTTATTGATACGTCATCACATCGTAGGTGCAGCTATATCTATGTACCGTCTAATATTTTGATGTCACCAATGCAAACTGCAAATAATTCGAGTGAAACGTATGTCTACTTTCTAATTTCTAAGCTGCGTCGACTTCTGTTCGTACACTATTCACTTTTATTGTTATCGATTGGTTATTTTTAGAAACTTTACCTTTTTGTACTGCAAGAGATATTTATAAATCAATTGTTCAAATCAAGAGAATTGCATTTGAGTATACGTAATTAATTAATTAATTATATAATTAGCTAATTCAAAAACCTCCATTTGTATCTGATGATATTCTATTTATTTAACACTTTATTCATTTTATTTCTTTTTAAAATAATTGATGATAAATAATACGACACATTTTTCCTATTTAGCTTGTCTAATAAACTTATTCAACTGTTTAAACGATACAGCTTAAAAATAGTCTCCTACCTAGTCAAAAGGAGATATTCCTTTTAAAAGCAATGTTATCTACCACATTCAGTGTGAAGATAACAATGGATGTTACACAGGGCAAACTTCCTAAAAATCATAGAACTGCCCATAAAGACAGTGTTAGGCACTGGTTTAAAACACCGTTTTGAGCGTCATAGTAATGAAATAAAAAAAGTGACTTGCTTGGCTTAGATAATGTCAAATTTCTGGATATTGAAAAGAATATTTTTAAAGATAACTTTTCAAAAAGGTGCTATATTAATAAGTTTGAAGAAGGCATCAATTATAAGAAAACCTAAGTAACATTTACATAGGTTTAATTCCCACCTCGTGCTTTTGTGTAATTCTTTGACTCTGTGTTATTGCTGACTTTGTAATTTATTTACATTCACATGATTTTAATTCACCTTATACGTATAACATAAACATTTAACATTCTTTAACATTCTCCGTAATACGATGCAGTTTAATATATGTTTTCCGCTACCTTTATATGTTTGCTTTTTGCTAACAACGTACAATTTAGTTTATTCTATTTTTGATTGTTGTACATGTACACGAATTATTTCTGTATATTTTAATAATTTTGAAATAAATTAATTTGAATTCGTGTAATTTCAATAATTTTTCACGCAAAACAAATACTACTAGTCGTGTTGTTCTCTATAGTACTCCGAAAAACCCTAAAACCGGTGGCGAAAATTGGGAAGCAGAATGAAGGGTTTAGGATAACTGGGTATTTAGATCATTTTACCATTTAATCCAATTCAGTACGTTATAAAATTTCTGCTCTAAAACTAACAAAATTTATTGATTTGTCGCCTCTTTTAGGGATATTTAGTGCGTTTATTGTTACACTCATGTATATGGAATGTAATTTCCTCGAAAAGCATTCCTTTTGAAGCAGCTTCGAGGTTCGCGTAGTGGTACGCACATACGAATAGCTCTCCAGGAATACATTGGTTTGATCATTACAGTTGTTACGCTACTGCGTACTAACAAACCAATCAACTAAGCTATTAAAACATCGGGTTTTCATGATAATTTTCGTAGAAAATCCAGTTAAATCTGCATTTTGTGTAAATTTCAATAGTGTTTTAATACGTTTAGATGCAACACATTGTGAAACCGATTACGTATTGCAATTTATGGAATACGACATATGCAATCACTTGGATTAAAAGGAGAATTTGTTTCACATGCAACATGCAAAAACAGCCGTATCCGTATCCTTCATAAATCAATATTTAACCTTTAATCTATAAATATTTACGTGTAAATGCGCATGTCGGATAATCTTATACAGTGTGGCCCTGTAAAATCTATATTTTGCATTAAAATGAAACCAACTTTTTCTAATACGTAGTGGACCAAAAAGTATCCTAAAATTTCAGAACTTCGATAATGATTGCAAGGACTGTGGCGTAGTATGATAAACAACACATAAGTATCCGGAACCTCCGCACCACACAAGTTTAATTTATTATATAGTAATATAATAATTAATCCGGGACGGCCGTTTCGAGGACACGAATGGTCCTCATCATCAACCGGTGACCGAACTTCATCTAAATTTTCAAGGAACACTATGATAATTTTTCGAGATCGAAAATGGCTACATGTTATTAGCGATTTTTGTACTAAAAATCAAACCACACCACTGAATTCCGTATATTCTAAAATGGTTTTAGCCAACATTTCGTTCAAATATTCGTTAATAAAGAGCTGTGAATCACTTTTTACCAAAGTAGATCAAAATTTATTTAAAAAAACTAGTTAAATTTATTACTAAATTCCACAAAATTCCAAATAACCATTTTTCTTTAAATCTAACTGCAATTGAAAAAGTTAATATAATAATACATCTAGCAAATTACAAACTTTAAAGAAATACTTGATAGCTACATTGCTTTTTGAAATAATCTCACTATACTTATTTAGCGCATTTTTGTATTGCAGTACATTGTTTCAATTGTTAATAATATAGTTATATCATCTAAAAAGAAAAATATAAGTAATTCAAGTAAAATCCAAAGTAGGCTATGAAATGTATATATATGTATACTATATATATATTATATATTACAGACTAGGTTTGGCAATTGTTGAAGTAAATCTGAATAAGGAATTGCATTTTTTTACCAGATTTTTAATTATTTTTTTGTAATAAATTTTGATCTACTGGCCAATAGATGTAAAACAGATTTTACAAAATAATACAATGTAGATTAATATATTTTGGGTTGAATTGTATTGCAAAGCTTGAAAAATGGTTCTTTCTTTTTTAATAAATATATTTTAATGAAATTTTAGTTCACACCATTTTAGGACTTTCTGCATTCAGCTGTGTAATCTGATTATTTAATAAAAGAATCGCTAATAAGATTTTGCTATTTTCGAACTCGTAGAATGCTTTGAAAATTTAAATGAACTTTTAAAATATCGTGTGGAAGTAGACTTTTTGATCTGCTATATATTAAACAAATAGTTTCATTCTAGTCTATAGAGGTGCCTTCACTTCAAAAGGGTAACACACATATAAATAAAATCATTATAAAGAAACTTCTTCAGTTTGTGTATGTATGTACAGGGAAAGTCATCTCCGCGGGCTCGAGCATTTGTGCCGTTGTAAATACAGAGTTTTCAAAACGGATTTTTCTTGTTATGAGGTCTGAATGCTGACATAGTTTAAAATTATATTGAAACCTACATGAGTAAGCCTGCAGAAATGAGTGCACTTACCGTGCGCTTCACGAAATTAGTAGAGATTAGATAGACTTGTGTTTTGTTGATTCTCGAGGAAACCAGTAGGCAACACGAACCCATTCTCATGAGACGAATAGACACGAGGCTGTCCAGTGTCTCTGCTGAATTCGTGAAGCACAACTCGTTTCTGCAGGCTTACCTATTGAGTTCGTAGATATTCAAAGTTGTATTTCTCTAAATTGAGTTATTGCATTTTTGGAATCGTTAAATTCGGAGGCAAGAAGGCAAAAGGTCGACATTATTTCTCTATAAATGCGTATTAGACAGATGCTATAAAAGACCATACGCGTTTATGTGGTTCTGAATTGTTAACGAGAAGCGCGTAATGTTGTGTAAAGTTAGTATAACATATTTTTGTTAAAAAATACATTTCTAATGGAATACCCTGTATATTATTAAGGCAAAATTATATTGACATGTTAATAGTCTAAAATTAACTATTTTCGCGTTATAGAGATTTTTGAAATTAAATTATTCTGTTAACAATTTACCTCACCCCTGTAATGTAAAAGTTGTGTTTTAGTCAGTGTAGCATTATTTATTCAATACAAATCTACATGTTTTACGCTGTTATTTAAAATTCAATGCTAAAAAGGCATTTTTCTACTATTATTCATATTACAACTGCAGGAACCCCAGGAGTATGTTGTTAAATCAGCGAGAGCTTCTTTGTATGTTGGCATTACGGGAATTTATATAATCGTTCGATTGATTTGTGAGCACAAACAGTTCAACAACGTATTTTTGGATTACTCTGTGGAAGTTTATTTTTTTTTAATTGAAATACGTTAAAATTTGTTTAATACATACAATATCAAGCGTATCGAGTATTTCCGTTTGGTGACATTTATTCTCCTTTGTAGTAATGTGTTTTTTTTTAGACTCTTTCAATAACGTATTACACGATAACTGTAGAAAAAGACCTCATATAATTGAAGATTAAGATCAAAGGCAGTAGAAACGCTTATTTCAAAGTGGAATTAATTTCAAGTTGCTGCGTTGCCCAATAGTGGAATTGGAAAAACAATGTAAAGTTTCTCTAATTGCAATCTGAATCCGTGAGGTTGCAATACTGTTCTTAATATTATTAATTAAATTAAACTAATGTTTGTTGGTGAATATATTTACTGAGAACTGGTAGATAAAAAGCCAGAGACAAAATATGAAACTCTCCGACCAAATTCTGACAGTGATGAAGCGCTGTTGCTCCACCAATAACCTTATAATCCGCTTTTGAGCAATAAAAACCTGATTAGCTCCAGTGGACAAACAAAATAAATTGAAGCTAACTGATTTCAAGACATAACACATAAATAAATAAATAAACAGCAGATTGAATGTAATCTAGTAACCAGAGCACTACAAAGATGTTTCCATTTTAAATGTTTATCTACAGTAAAAGCCAGAAATCGACAATTGTGGGCATTATTCAGTACTTGAGGAGACTAACAATCAGCTCTACATTAGCACAATACCTCTAACTATTGTGAAAGCAGACCGCTTGGGTTTTACTTGCATTCAAATGCAACAAATTTGCATTACATGGCCCAACTGCAAATCATACTTGTTTTTACCGGAAACAAGAAACGTGTTATCATCTGCATACATAACTAAAAAGGCATCTGAAGCAACAGTGCAGAACCCAACATAGAACCCTGTGGAATACCTTGATAGTATAAAATTATTTTACTTCAATTGGTTTTTGGTTCAATTATTATTTTGTGTATTTTGGCGTGGTTAGAGAAAGAGATTTTGATGGTGACATAATTTACTAGAACATGGTCGAGAGAAAACAGCTGACGACGAATTTTGTATTTCACGTAGCAAATAAAATAATATTGAAAACGAAAGTGCAGAAAAAAGGTACGAAACTAAATATGCCAGAAATGCAGATTTTCAAAATACTGGACACCGTTGCAATATTTTCGATTATTTGTTAATAAAGAAGTTATTAAAAATATGGCGCATGAAACAAATTTTTATTCTATAAGCATCATTTTAATAAATTTAAATGCGAACGTAATGGAGCAATTTCTTAGAATACAGACACTGATTTTAAATGAAATTATTGAATTATTCTTTCGGTATGATGCTTTGGCTAAATTACTGCTGCGCCAGATATCATGCCACTGCCGCTTTTCTAAGATTCTGGGTATATGCAAGGGGATAGATTCTAGACTTTTCGACCTTTTTACTTTGGACAAGGTCTGTGTTGACATACGTGCTATTTTCTTCTTGACCTACGTGTAACTTCGTTGATATACAATAAAACTATGGGACGCGTTCGAAGATCTGGCACAATTGAAGCATTAATCATTTAAAAACGAAGGGTAGCTGTGATGTCACTAAATGCCAACACAACCTTTATCTCTAGAGAACTAACGTGCAGAACCCCGATATTTATTAGCACATTGGAATATGTAAATGTTCCTAAACATTTTTAATCAAACTTATACGATTTGTTCTTCAACATATAGGTTTGGTTCGATTTCTCCTAACCTAATGTTGCCATATTGCAACGTATTGAAGAACTGTACATAAACATAAGTAGAAAGTTTTTTTACGCTGTATTGCACATCCTAGCTTTTGAAAAGCTAAAAATTAACAAAATTTTTTTCAAAATTTCGAAATAGTTGAAACTGGAAAAGGCTGACAAACCATGCAACAACAACGCAGAAAAATATCTAACTTTAACAAATTAATGTAAATAGAAGAATATATATGTTAATATATAATATATGTAAGAAGGTGTTTGGAAATATATGTAATTATCTGAATGATTGATTAAAAACGTAGACGGTGACACCTCTCTGTAGCATGTAGATAGAGCATACAATTCAAATTATGCACTTAATATAATTGTATATCTACCTCCGCACAGATGTGTAAATATATGATTACGTTGGAATTCGAATACAATTTTATTGCGTTCTACTGCATAACAATTCCAGATTTATATAGAACACATAATATTTAAATTTAATTAATCTCTCTACAAAGATTTAACAATCTTACAAGATCCTATATTAAGAACATAATGTAATGTGTGCTGCGTAATGTAAACGTTTGCATATTAGGAAGTACGAAAATCGAGGATAATCTTTAAATCCCAGTTAATTCTGCAGAAGCTACCCCGTCAGTTAGATACGCGCCATTAAATGACTTGATACTGATACGTATTTTATCAAAGATAGCATTGCTCCATTTTTTACTTCGATATGCAACAATAAATGTTTTAATAGAGGGAATTGTGTAAATTTAAAAACAAATCAAGCGCTATTTGTTTTTAAATGTAAGGCTAAGTGGGCTTGCTTCGCGATGGGTTTCTGCCTCGGTAGCGAGCCAACTCCAGTCGGTTTTTGGTTGCGTATCAACGGTAGCTTAAGGCATTTGCCTCGCCAGCTGAACTAGCTTACCCTGCTTCGCGCACATTCCTCGCTAGTCATTTGACAAAAGCCGAGGCAAATTGTTTGCGAGCCATTCTCACGAAGTGTGAAATTAATACTCCTCATAAATTGTTAAAAATAACTCTCGCCAACATTCATTGCAGTAGAAACTATAAATGGGTGCAGGAGACTAGCTATGGTGGACACTTACTTTTGTATTTTATAAGAAGTTGTTGACATTTTAATTTAGAAAGTATTGATTTGTTTCATATCTTGCATTAAAGTATTCCTTGGAGGTACGTTAATTGGCAAGTAATGAATTTATTACTTGTCCCATAATCTCGTTTGAAACCTGGAAAAGAGTTTACAAATTAAACTGGCCAACATTTTTCAATTACTTTATTATTCTAAGAGTTATTCCAGGTGTATATTACTACAATGCATATAGAACAAATGAACAGTGCATGTTTTATTTTTTTTATAAAAAACAGGCACTTGCACACATTTCCAGAATTTCTCATAATATTTAAATTTATTATATTAGCATAATGTTAAGGTCGAGCAACGCACATAGTAAGCGTAGTATTTCTTCCATAAGAATTATGAAAACTTTGGTAAGGAATAGCAATTGTAGCGCATTCTTTTTAACGTTTGGTTTCAAGTAGACGAGTTACATAAGTTGAATTTTTTAATTTTTCGGCAATTTCATATGCCAACCATCGATGTGCTTTTTTGTCTCCAATTTTGTTAGCATTTGTTATGTGTCTCTTTTAACTGGTAAAGATAGCAAACTTGGATGAGCTAGTACAGATTCATCCGACAAATAATGTTGAGGACACACATAAGATTTCATCCAAGAGGGAAGGAATGCGTTCATGTTAACTGTTAGAAAATTCAAAATGAAATGAAGTAGCAAACAGAAAGCAAGCAATTGTGAATAAAATTATTTATACGTGTCTATTGTTTATACACAAAATTTTACGAAAACTCACAATTTTTAAGTTGTGGAATACTCAATTAGCGTATCTTTTTTTTTATTGTCACTCGTTTTGAGGCGTTTTTCGGGTTCTATATTTTCTGTTAGGAAACTCGTTTCACATATTTCTTCAATTTTTGGGAATTTCCGATAACAAATTATTAAACAGGTTCACTACCATTTTTTTTATTATTTTCAGTTGGCACCCTGCGTTTTACAGCGTTGATAAATACAGACAAATAGTACTGCGCGTTATGCAAAATTCTCCCATCGCATGGTGTTCGAGAATACGACATTTCAGACGTTTGCGATACAATCTATGCGAGATCAAATGTAATCGATTTCAGTCCTACACATTCGATAAAGCACTCACAGTTGCTACTGTTCGAATACGCAAGCTACATACCTCTGCTATTTAATGTGAACATTTTAAGAGTTTAACCTAATTACATAACTATCAAACTGCATTACCTATAAAGCACCTACTGTTCAATTAGGGATACTGCAAGGCTCTATATTAAGTCCTTTGATGTTTCTAATTTTCATAAATGATTTCTCGTAAACAATGCCAGTTTAAATAAATAACTGCAGATGATACTACTCCGTTAATTAAATCAATGGATAGCAACAATGTAGAGAGGAGCAGCTTGACGTGTGGTGCGACACACTGCAGGTTTCGCTCAAACAAGCTGATTCTAAACGAAGCTAAAACTAAAACGGTTGTATAATACACATTCATATTTAACAAATCTGAATCAATTAAATACTTGGGGCACTTTCTCGAATCAAAGCTGACTTGGGAAGCACATACCGAATACGTATCTAGTAGACTTGTGAAAACAATATTCCATTTAAAAAGTTTGTCATCTTTGCCATCGGAAAATATTTTCCTTCTTCACATTATCACCTCCTTTAGAGTTTTGGTATGGCGACAGTCTAACAATCTTGGTTTACAGAGAAAAGCCGTACACATCTTAAATAATTTGTCTTTTCGTTCCGACTGAGGTGAACCATTTCCGTGCCAATCATATTCTCGAATGTAAAGGAAATTTCAATTTTTGTGATACTATAAATGCAGCATGTCTTGACTGCGATACAAGGAACAAAAATAAATTTATGTAATATAAGATAAACAAATGCGAATACTGATATAATGCATTATTAATTAAAATTAAAACAATTGGCTGGTACGGATAAATTTTAATTAGTACTGGAAAATTTCTGCCGTCTATGTGCACATTCGTTTCTGTCAAGATTCGTTATTTGGCAAGACTCTCTTATGTAGTAACGTTTATCCACATTCCAGATTTAATTAAAATTGTTATATATCACACTTTATTTATACATGTTGTGCAGTTTCAAGGCAAATTAATTAAAATTAGACACTCTACATCTCACCGCGATGAGCATAACTGAGGCAACCAGTAACGCCTACGTAAAGCTTTGGCAGTGCCACATATCAAAAGAAAACGTTATTATACTGTAAATTGTCGATTGTTGTTTATGGTCTCAGGGCGTAAAAATACTGCGAGGCGGCTATCTGCATTCTAAAACAAAATAAATATAACATTTATTAACTGTTAAAGACTCGTTTCATTAGAATGTAGCCAATTTTTGCTAGGCATATCATCCAAAGTCGTTAAATCTTTTATTAAATTTTATTAGAAGACTTCGGATTTGGGGCACTCTGGATTACTTTAAACGGAGCTACATATACTATATATCAACGGCATCCTATAACATTGATCTCGTCGTAGCAACTTTTAAAAATCAATTTTTTTCTGAACTATTTGACATATATGGAAGGTTAATACTGAATCTTACGGTGTACAAACATGGCGAATCATATCCGTGAACTTGCAAGATTGTGCTTTCGTGAATGGAGAGCTTTCAAAATAGTTTCTTTCTTGTTAAAAGGTCTGATTGTAACTATGTTTTAAAATTACATGCAATCCTGATATCTCTTCACTTTGTGGCTATCCAAATTAAATGGAATATGCCATATATTAAGGCATTTTTGAAATCCTGGTCATATTGTAAGGCAATCAGATATTGCGCTAAAACAAAGGATTTATGAGTTTTTTTTTAAGTTTTTCTTCGGTAATGCGCATTAGATAGATGTGACTTTTGGTAGCTAGATTTGTCATAAAGGTATGCTTTGGTATGGATATATAAAGCCTACGACCATTACATCGTGAAGGCGTATATTTCATATATTAAAGACTAAAACATGGCATTTTTTATGATTCGTTTCAGAGCTCAATTAATAGAAATTAATTTTATATCATCAGAAATTAATCTCTTAGCTCTAAGTGGCGCTAGGAAATATTTCAATGCTGTTTTTAGAGATTATTGGCACAAACTGAGAGGTAAACAGCGTTATGAATAGGAGAAAAAACTTTTTTCGTGTAAAATATACCAAAATATCCAATGCTTCCGGGTACAATATATCAGCATCTGCTCCATTAAACGATGTAAATGTGTAATGGTTTGCTTTAAAACAGTTTTATCGTAAACTGTTTTCCACAACTTTAAAACGAAACATTTAAATAATTAACTGGGTGGGTTCGGAAAAGTAATTTAATTCTTCGTTTCATGTTTTAAATCTCTCGGAACAAATTGAAGCTACGGTACATTTTTAACGCATTAATTCATATTAACTCTTATTTGAATGTTAAACTCTGGTGGCGTTAATATAACTTATGCGTACAATATTGTACGCCCTTGATGATTTATGGATATGGTATAAAATTGTTCTGTTCATAGAAGCAATGGACTGTATGGTAAATGACTCTAGCAAATTTAATAAATCAATAACAATGCACCAATACATATGTAAATACCATAGGTGTATACAAGGGTAAAATTAAATAGTAGATCAAAATGTTGCATCTTTTTAGTATCTATGTTGAGGTATAAAAAAATATATTTAAAATGTTTAATGAAAGGTTGTTGAAAATTTATAAGGTATTATATAAACCAGATCACAATGTATTACTTGTATTTAGCATCGAACACAAGCGTACATAAATAAATTGCTGGCTACAGGTATTTGTATATGGCATCAATAAACGAGGTACGATTGCAATAATGTATCAAAATTACATCTGGCCGTACGTAGAAGTCATTTAGCTGTCACATAAATAAAGTGCAAGCCAGGTATTTTTGTTGGTAGCTAGATACATTTACCAGAGTAACGTAAGCTACATTAAATAAACTTGATATTGTCCTATTTATCTACTTCACTTATATGAGTTAGAAAGAGTACATTTATATTGAAGTGTCCAGTAAAAAACGTTTTGTTTTATATAACTAATATAATAATTTAAAAACGCTGAAATTCTGTTTATAAGACGCGTATTTGTAACAGTATCGTAGGTCATTAGGTCTTGTAAATGCATAGTACACTTGAATAGCGTCTACCACTTATCGATGGCGCTTACAATTAATCTAACTTATTTGCAGCCATAAATTCCTGGGAAGTGATGTGTGCGCATACGCAATTTATGGTACTATGCAACCAATTGATGCATAATGTAAGAATTCTATGGTCCTTTTGCACAAGACATAAATTTTAAATTGCCGGAAAAGTTAACTGTGACGAAATCACAGTGGGAAACCTATTTTCCAAAACTATTAATGAAGAAGTAAAATATAATTTTAAAAAATCAGCTATGTGATCTGTTGCTGAATGGTTTTATTAAAACTCAATTTTTCTAATACTCGATATTTAGTGAACTTCGTCAGAAGTTGCTGTAATATATGATAAAATTAATCTTCTAAATTTTAACTACTTACAAATAAGAGTCGAAAGCATTGGTAACAATAATCGAATAGTTAAGTATTATAACAAATTTACAACCTCTGTATTTTTTAAATATCCAAGACGACAATGTGTGTTTAAACTGGAAAATAATGCAACTGATTTTTTTAAATACACGAGGGATCATGACAAAGTATTGTACGTTCCACTTTTTCCTGAAATCTACAATTTCTTACAGACAGTTTTTAAAGTCTGAGTAGGTTATTACACGTTATTTAATTTACATGTAGAACTTTATAATGTTGTCACAGTTGTAAATATATTTCAATAACATTAGTTTTACAAAATTTAAGGTACTCCCTCTTTTTTGGCCGAGGCTGTATAAGTATGTACATACCATTGCTCCAAAGATGAGTTTAATTGAATAACTCAAACGTGTAAAATAAAAACCAAGTGAATTAACATGTAAATATTTTACTGTTTATATTGGAATGTTTTATAATATTATTGTATGTTTCTTTTATCAAAATAGCCGCGATTAGCTAAAATGCTGATTTTAAATAATACACAGTCTGTTTAATGTTAGCTGTTCTCAGCTCTCAGAGATACGATAAAATGTTATAGAAAAAAAAGTTGTTCCAGGCTTAATTTTCTATTATCTACCGTATCCAAAAAAATAAGCTAGATGTAGCAAATACATTCAAAATTTTAAACAGAATGTACCTCATTTTACTACGTATTACAAAACTATAAAAAATACTCCTAACAACGATAAGATAGAACATGTCATAGTTATCTGATCATTTAAAAACAAATCGACAAATGCACGCGTACGCGAATTGAAGACATCGCTTCGAAAAGGTAAACAATTATTACAGCTTTAGTATCAAACTAACTGAGTAAATTCCAGCGTATTTTCATGTTGACTAGCACGAAGTGGATGATCATTATTCTAATGATGAAAAAATAGATTTGCTAATTGTATACACCAGATATAATGCCAATAACGGCGAGCTTGTGCGATGTATCAAGTTATGTATCCAGAAAGGAGACATTCATATCCTCGTACCTTTACGAAGCTCAAACGCAATTTACGAAGAAATAAATGTTTTAATCATCAAGTACGAAGGGCACGAAATAGACGTGCCACAAATAATAAGATATTTTAGAGTAGGTACATCCACGAAATTCAATATGTTAAACAATGGGTGATTTAGGAATAAATCAGTATAAAATAGTTTCGATACTAAAATAAAAAAAATAACTAATATAAAATTTAATTAGTACAAAGCTTAAGAGCTGGTAATTTTAACAGGGGAGCAGAATTTTGTCAATAACCAAAATTTATTAAATCTAATTCTTAGGAGTGATGAATATAATTTCAATAATAAAGAAACTTCCAATAGAAAAAATGATCATAAAATCCACGTCAATTCTGTGAATACGTATTCCAACATAGATTTTCTATTAATGTGGCTTGGGATCTTCTTCTGATGATATACCCTATGAAATACGTCGCGATAAGTGGTTTCACCAGGATAGAGCATCTCACCACCATGCACGAAACGTCAGAAATATCTTAAATGAATAGTTTGGTACAAAATGGATAGGAAATGGTGACGCCATAAACTAGCTAGTAAGATCGCCATATCTTTCTACCTTAGATTTTTTGTGTGGGGTCTCCTGAAACAAAAGATTTACGTTACTTACCCAAGAGATCTAGGCGATCTTAAAAATCATATTTGTAGGGCTTGTGGCCAAATAACTTATAAGAAGAAACTTAATACGCAAATTTTGAGAGCGTTTTGCAAACAACGAAGATCACGTTGAATAAAAACTATATATTATGAACTGAAATTTTACATATTAATTTATTATTACTTTGTTCAGGTTGTTATGGTGTATTTGTTAATGCACGTGGAATAGCAAATGTTCAATGGGCAGTTGGAAAATAATTCCATTTCTCACACCGCCTATTTTTTCGAATAAAGTAAAGCTCTAATCCGCCTAGACGTGCATTTGTTACTTATTTATCGAATTATGAATTACAACTATATCGTTGTAAAGATAATTTTATACAGTTTTAAAATACGTAATGAAATTGGGTGAAAAGTGTGAATGTTTTGCTACATTTACCACATTTGATGTTCATTGCTTTTTTTTTTTGCTATGACAGAAAGTAGAAAATTAAAGTAGAACAACTTTTCATCTACAATATTTTGTCGTATCTCTAACCACAGGCGACTTCATATAAGACAAAGATACGTAAATTTTGGAAAACTAGTAATTGATGATATTCAGTTGCAGAATTCTTTTGTCTCTAAGTTTCTGAATATTACTTTTGAAGCCAACTTGGCCTAGACTAACCCTTGTCAGAAGACAGTCAATTACTTATGACAAAGTGTTATCTTTTTAACTGTATACAATCTTGTCTTACATCGCTGCATTTTGCTACAATCTTCAATACGGACCGCTACTATGGGGTTCTTCAGCAGTTGCAAAAAAGCATTTGTAGCATAAAAGACGATAATTCGCTACTGTTTAAACAATTAAATATTCTACCACTACATTCGAGAGCAATATATTAAGAATTCAGATGTATGCAGCTATGCTACACGGGCCAGGAACAATATTCAAATTACCGATAGATTACTCGTTACAACTCGATTGTGAGTAAACATTATTGGCATAACTATAAGATTCCTTTGATTATTAAGAAAGTAGGTCATTCTTTAATTTTAAAAGCAACCTGAAAAGATTTCTTTTACTTCACCTATTCTATTCTATTGATGAATATTTGCCTATTTGATTATATTGTTAATATTGTTATGTATAGCATATTTCATATTTGTTCATGACATGTTTACGGTCTAAGTATATAGCGGACGAGATTTACAACCTTTAACGTATTGCCAAGCAGTATTTGTGCGTATTTCCGGTGAAGGTTTAATGGCTAAATGCAATACGTAGCAAAATAAAACAAACAGCGATCGCATATTCTGTGCTGTTGAGCACAATTTTAATTTCTGTCATAATCAGCGAGATCATATCCAAAACTTCACAAGCAATGTTGCTACAAAATGTGACATTTTTACAATAATTAGATTGAAACATTGATTGAATGAAATTACTGGGTTGGCGCCGGATATTTTGCTTCCGTCATTATACTGCTATTTGCGCTGGCTTATATTTAGGCACCGGAACAGTAGTTTATTTGATAATAATATGAAAAGATATACAGTTTGTTCAAAAAGTTTTCGACTCAGTTTTGTTAACTTCGTTGTTATTGATGCTACGAAATCAATTATTACGCACATTGCATTGCCATAAAAAAAAAACAATTGCGTAGTCGATTTCTACGTTAACATGGCTAACGAATCAATCAAGAAAATTATGAAAAAAATATATGTATATTATATCATCTAGCCATGATAGGATCATTGTAGTCGCAAAGCAAGCTATGAAGTTGGTGAAAATACGTAGTTTCTCCTAGCTAACTACAACAATATAATTCAGAAAACAATTATAAATCAAATTTTCCAAATACAGGGTATGGCGTGTTGAGCTTAGAGGAAAAGTATTTCAAGAAGTGAGAAAAATAGTGAGAAAAATAATAAGAACATTCGATTATATAGTAATCATTTCAAATATTTTTGAAAACATATTGCTTCCGGTTATGGCGGTTATGTGGAAAGTGAACGTAGTAATATCCGTGGTCGTACAAACTTGTTATTTAAAATTGGTAGTTGTGTACAGAGTGTTTGAAATCAAGCCTTTACTTCAGAGATCTTGAAAGCAGTAAATGTTAATCTCAACCTCTGCACACCCTAAAAAAATAGATACAAATACCCTCGAAAATAGGAAGCGACTTTTCTCCGCTAATTCTACTCCTGTAAGTGACATAATTAAGTACCACACATAATACATAATACCAAAACGTTCCAAAAATTTGAAAACTTTCTTGTTTAACTTAGATTTTTGGTTTTCCGATTCCTTTTCAAGGTATATTTTCCGAAAATATGAATTTCAAGTTTCGCCATAACAAAGCTATTTGAAGACTACTTTGGATAGTTCAGATTGCAACTAAAGCAATCATGTAATCGGTAATTTTTTTGACGGAAGGTGTATGTAATTCTTCAGTTTCAACATGGATGCCATTCACTTTGGTTTTATCTAAAAAGATTGAGTCAATAAGAGAATTGGTTGGTATTTTAAACCTTTGCGCAGGATACGGTTGTTGAGGTGAGTTTCTATATTGGACATATCTCACAAACAAATTTCACAAATTAATAATGAAAATTCACTTTCTGTAAAACGAACTTGTCATCAGCGCCACCCAGACATCTCGTCTAGTGACCTCATTTTGTCCACCTTTCCAAGTTAAGGGCCTTTCTAGTGGTCGAGAGCTCGATTTGCAGAATAAAATTCCTTTTTACGGCCTGTAATCTTTGGAGCGTGAGTGGTAAAAAGATATTATAAGTATCCTATTTTTCCACTCTCTAAAACGTCAACATCAATGTAAAATCTACGCAAAATAAGCTTCGGTATGAATTTAGGCATATCATATATGTAATTTCATCAATTAATAATCGTTCGGTCAATCCTTATTAAAATTCGCAATAAAACTTCACGTTATAGTGTTGTATGCAAAATGTCATCGAAGAGCTTAGAATCTCAGCTACAGTCGTGTCCCTACATCGTTTGCATCATGATATATTAAAATGAATAGTTTCCGTTTGTGGTTCGATGTCAATGTATTTTTAAATAAGTGTATAATCAAAGTTTGCTGTAAAAAAAGCAATTGCCAACGCGATTAAACAATGGCATAAAATGACGTCTATCTGTTATACAAGTCTATGTATTATACAGTCTGAGTAAATCTCAATGTTAATTTGAAAAATCCTAATCCCTATCCGAATTCAAAATGTGAGCCGTATGTATTGGTCAAAAGTAAAGGAACTACTAAAACATAGGGTTTATCCATTGGAACTTCGCTATATAAAATCGGTTTTCGTTTGAATTTCTAAAACTCATTCAGAAATTCATTTATCTATTCAAATCAATTTTAAGTTGTCGAAAGAGCGTTTCATCTACATATATAATTTGGAAAAATACAAAAATTCTAAATTTTCTCAATTTTGTTCCCTCGTAAAACATTACAGTATATATAAAAAATATGCATAGATAAATTGTACTTACAACAATAATATTTAAATAGCCGTAATACATTTCAATATTCGTAATTACGTTTTTAGTTAATACAGAAGCGCAGTAGGTATCAAATGAAACGTATACATTTTAAAGTAAATCGACATTTGGACAGCCTTTTGAGAAAACAAACACTTGAAATTCTATCAATGCAATTGATGCATGTATAATGCACGTTATTGGAAAGCTGTTTGCGTTGGGAATATAGTGTGGTTATTTCAAGAAGTCAAGTACGTTATGCGTATGAAGATAATTGAAGAGCAAGTTCAGGAGCTATAAAACAATTTTTATTCTTTATTTATTCTCTAACAGCAAACGGTACATTTTCCGAGTTGATCTCCCCCTCTTTCGGCAATTTCTTTAAGGAACTAAAGGCGTGAAAATGACAAGATGACGTATCGTGAGCTACTGTTAGGTTCTACTTTAAATTTAGGAACAGTATACGCCTTGCTAACTAAAAAATACAATCATCGTTACTTTTTCTTGAAGGTTGAGGTAAACATTTTTTCATTGTCGAAAATTCTATCCGGTTCTATCGCTAGTGAAAACTGCAAGATTCATCACAGGCAACAATTTGGTCTATGTAAGTAATCAAGTAATCCACTAAGCAACAATTTTGTGATAATAATGGCGGAGTTAATAGTCCCCAGATTGACGCTTAAAGTATTATTAAGCTTGTTATTTGTACGTAAAGCATCCGAGACTACAGCACGAGCATCATGTTCCTTATGAGCAGAGTAAATATTAAACAATTTGAAATTTATTTAACCATTCAACTATTACACGTCAGGACGAGCACCATAAAAATACTGATAAAATGTAAAAACTGTTTCGCTTATTCCAAGAAATGTGCAACCTTTGATAATTGTCTAAACGTAGATCCTACACAAGTATACATCTTACCTAACGTACTATCCATATTTAAGCTATTATATCGAAGTGCCAGTTACATAAGTTTTGATTAGTCTTATTACCAACCATCGTGTTTATGTGTTTAATTAGCATTGAACTTAAACGTTACTTTCGAGCGACTTATCCAATTTGATGTAATCTCGATTTTAGCGAAGGTATGTGTTTTCTTTATTTATTGAACCTACCGTACATACGTTATTAGTTTGTACATAGTTTCACATTTTGGAAAACTGAAATTGTGATTTATTTACCAAAGGACTAAACACAAAATGTTCATTGATATTTATAGCAGCTATTTCAACCAAAGTATTACTCAAGATACTATTAGTTCTTCTACCATGTTTTTATTAACTGAAACTTAACTTAACTGAAATTTTGAAATAACAGGTGAAATAGTTTTGTTGATGTTTTCATGTTACTGATCTCTGTTGTGGTAACAATAGTCACCGTATACAAGCCCCCATAACTATGTGTTGGGACGCAGCGTAATCATTTTACATTATTTTGTTATGTTCTTAACACATAATTGTTTATTAAGAAACCCTTACATGCAAAGATCAACATGTTAAATGTTAAACTGCAATAAACAATTATATTTAAAAAGAGGACAGCAAATTTTGACCAAGATTGGGACGTAAAACTAAATTAACAGAATTAATAACTCATGATGACTTCTTTTGACTTGATAACCGCTCGAACACGTGTTGATATACTTTTTATAACCTTTTTGCAAAGTTCAGGAGTTAACGTGATCCAGATTGGTTCTAATTTGGCTTTTGAATCAACAATTGTTCTTTGGGGTTTGTTCCTTAGGTCTTTTTCGTGCCATACATTTGCTATTTTACTTGTTGGCTAAGCCTAAACTTATATGTATTACTATATCCGATCGGATAAACCATTGTTTGGGTGAACGCACGGTATAAAATTAGCCACCATTCTGTTGGGAATTAAAATCTCGTCTCTTCTGGAAAATATTTTGATATTTTGCCGCATTCACGTTAACCTGAATCAATTCCAATTGGTGCAAACCTCTAGTAGACATACAACCCAACATCATTTGCCCTTTTGGAAATTTAACGACCCTTCTGAAATGGTCTTCATGAAAATTCTCTCTTTGTTTCTAATCACCCATCTTCATTATCTTGAACACAAACGTAAAACTCGTTAGTGAAAATAACATTCTCCCAATCGTCTAGTGACCAATTTGCTTTCTATTTTATTTTGCTTAAATCAATCGGTTTAGTTTTTGAAGAGCAGTTTATTCTTCGGACTAAATAAAAATGCATTTTGAAGTACCTTTTACCTGACCGAATATCTTCTCTACCGTTCCTAATTATCACGTTCAACGTAGGTGTAAACTCTCAATCTGTATATCTCTGACAACACTAATTTACCTTAAGTGCTTATTTGGCTTTGTTCGGTACTTTTTCTTTTAATTTCGATCTTTATAGTGTTTAACAATTTTTCTAGTGAAGATTTTGCCTTTCCTAATCCAGTGATATTTGCTTTAATGTGTTTCTATTACACAATCCTTGTATGTTAAGTACTAACATGCAAAATGTAGATGATTAATACGCGGAAACTGTTTGACCTTATTACAACCTCGGGTGTT
The DNA here is from genome assembly GCA_902654985.2 of Oryctes borbonicus. Lineage (NCBI taxonomy): Eukaryota > Metazoa > Arthropoda > Insecta > Coleoptera > Scarabaeidae > Oryctes > Oryctes borbonicus. The sequence continues at coordinate 482,580 of LR736867.1, read as the reverse complement.
TATCTTTGGAGCAATTCGTGAAATATGATTGAACGTCGTTATCTAAATATTAACAGATTTGGCAGCCATCTCTTAATTCTCCAGTGTCTAATTCGAGTTTCGCCGTTACTAATACACCTAGATGCAACATGAAATCATAAAGAAATAAAAAAAAACATTGTTTTTACAGTAATTGTTTAAACTGCAATTCTTTACTTAAGTAAATCACCTTAGACCAGAAAAACTTCGTATTTCAATTAGTATTGTACTACCTACCAAACAATCACTTATATTTCCGCGCCGAGGAGTTTCGCATGGTATTATTTACCTCTTTGCACATTTTGAAAGATTCATAACATCACGCAAGCATTTAAAGCAGATATGTTTTATTTGTTTATTTAGTCTCTATGATGTACATTATATATTAGCATGGTTGTGGAATCCGTTGCCTTGTATTTTTCGTATATTAGGTCGTTGTCAATAAACATAACCCCATTTTTATACTTTCAATTTTCATGGTTTCACCAATTTTAATTGAATGAAAAGATATTCAAACTGGGCAAGTGTTTCTTTTAAAGGGAGAAAACTGGGCCCCTATTCAACATAGAAATTGCATAACCTTGCATTGACAAGATACTGTCGTTAGAAAATGTTATGTACATACGTTCATATATTGTCATCAAGAGAAATAGAAAATATTAGAGATAATGAGAATCATTTAAGTCGTTAAATGTACCAATTTTGCTGTAATAATGGGAAAACATCCTGCAATGAGCGCCAGTAATTTCACACAATTAGAACAAACAATCTGAAGTAATAAACGTTAAACAACTTCACAGGAAAGAAAATTACATATTATACCGTGCCATATTATTATGTACATCGCAAAAGATGAAATTTCACATTTGTACGTATAGTAGCATGTTTTTATTAAATTTTTGCATTTTTTCTTAAGGATACACGCTACACAGTGGGGTATTTGCTCGATCTAGCTCGCGAAAACTGTTGAAGACGCCTTATGAAACTATTAAATGACATTCTATTTAAAATAGAAGAAAGCTCTTTTTTTAAGAAACAGTGTTACATGATTTGCAATAGTAATAGTTATTAAATACATAGCTGGATATATTTATGGAAGTGAAAGTACACGTATCTGTGAAGTTGTAATCATCGAATTATAACTTCACAAAGATATTATTAAATTCATAAGTAAAGATTTATTATAAAACTAAAACGTTTACTTAGCACCTAAATAATTTACCTTAATAAGTCTTTAAATGCTAGAAGAAACGTACAAAAGGAATTACCTAAAAAGATGTACCTCATTTAAGGATTATAAAGATCACATCGATTAGAAGATATTAAAATAATCGCTTAATAGTTTAAAAAATGTTAATCAATGCATCACTTATGGTTGGTGAATTACCACGCGATCTATTTCGACATTGGTAACATCTTCTTTTATGAATCTAATTGTAATAGGACGGCAACGAGATGTCGAATTTTGCCATATTACCGTATCACCATCATTATGGAACGTTTATTTGAACTGTTTTTGTTGCGAGTTCTTCCTTTTTTTGTTATTTAAAGTTAACAACTTCTTTTAAGTGCAACAATAGCCATGCTATTGTGTGATCTACTAAATCTTGAACTTTCACTTCGGCCCTGGTTTCTGTAATTCTGCAATTCTGTAAAATGACTTATCTGGCTACCCTTGCAGTTTGGTACGTTGCAGTATGCAGGGATAAAATTCGATGGTAGAAATTTTGCATCAGAAATTTGTTCTTTGCTATAATGGCTTATGTATTTAGGTATTTGTGCTTCATTATCTGTCTTACTTCATCAATTGTATTTTTACCATCCCGGTGTTTCCCTCATTTACCATATATGCTGTTTCCTTTCAATTTGTTCAGAGCTGTATTGACTCGTTTAGTGGAAATGCCTTACTTACAAATTTCATTCGATAAAAATATAATTGAATATTACCAGCGTCATGGGTGTAAGCAGTTCATTCGGGGAAAACCTGTACGTTTAGTCCAATAATTGTGGCATTAACTGTATACTCCGTGTTTCCTTTACCTAACGTCCAAAAACTAATAAACAAATCGTGCTGCATACTGCAGTATAATGAGTTCATGGGAGATACAGCCCAGATGGACGCTAATATAAAAGTCTACGGGATTGCTATATGGCTGTGGCCAATTTTCACCTAACTTATAGATGCAGCTGTTAAAAATACTTGGGTGATCTATAAAATTCATCACCCAGAAACTTCTTAGCTAAATTTCAGAAGAGAAACTGTATAGGCTTACTTGGAGAAATTACAGAATTTACCGGAAAACCACCATCATATTCAGCAAATTTCAAATTATCTCCAGATATTCACCTTGACGGGCAACTCGCACTCAGCGTCGCAGGTTTATTATGTATTGAGTTCATTTTCATATAAAGTAAACTCATTTCAAGTAATATTTTAACATAATAAAACAAAAAATCTAAAAACACAACTCACTGTTTTATTTACATTTTTCTCACCTGATAGGGTTAGAGTTCCATATATGCAACGGCCACCATTTTCAAAATGGAAAACAATTAAGCATATCTTTTGGTCTATTCATATTTTTAGCGTTGTTTGAAATAGAAATAAAAATATTATATTCTTATTTTCCCAAATTCATAAATTTAGTCTTTAATGGGTTAACATTATAAAATTTTTATGTAAATAAAAGTTGAAAAAAATACGAAAATATCCTGCAGGTTGCACCTCTTTATCATAAACAATAAACAATACAGAAAAGAATCAACCCGCTTAAATCTCACAGCGAGTGCAGTAATTATGCAGTTATGCAACTTTCTATATTTACCTTTATTGAATTTTGGTTGGTTCGCAGGTCAATAGATGCTTTATCATTGTATAGTGTGGATTGGACCTTTTTTGCAGAAAAAGTTTAGGCACGTAATGTCTCATAACCCGAACATCCCAACTCTTTTGATCATGAGAGTTGATTCTTTTCTGCAGAAAGACGTCCAATCGACCAATACTGTTAGACAGCTGGTACTTTAAAGGTATATACAGACTACTAACGTGCAAATTTGTAGTAAATTGTCTGTTGCTCGTATAGCTTAATATTTACTCACAATCAGCTACGTTGAGCGTATTATACCAGCAAATGCCAATTTGATAATTTTGCATTTTTTGTTTGCAAAGAAACATATAAAAAAACATGGTTGGTGGGTGACTTCTCTTTATATGTAGAAGTCGAGGTAGCGATTTATTTTTTTTTTAAGCAATTTGTAGGACGTTTTCAGACTTTTGAAACCTTTTGAATAATTTTCAAAAAATCAGTATCAGACTATCAAAAACCAAATTCTATTAAGTAAAAATCACGAGTAACATTGGAGAACAGAAATATGTGCTGCAATTATCGAACATTTCAAGAAAGAAGGTTCTGAGATTATATTTCTATTTGTTATTTTATAGTAAAATCAACTATCGCTTTTTACAACAAATATAAGAATTAGAAAAGCTCCAATACAAAATTTAAAAAAATACGACAGCAATTCAGTAGTTACAAGAAATTTAAGAAAAATAAAGAAAATTCCAGGACAAAGTTGAAAAATAACTATCCCAATTATTATTTCGTAATATTTATCATTCGTACCCCACAATACATCTCTATAAGTTGTATTACCACGTTTTACGAACGCCAGTATAAAGCTCAGTGTTTGTAACGATCTTTTCTTTGATGTACCGACATCCGGCGGAGCCGCATGAGCGGCTTGTGAAGGTACACATGAGGCTGGCGAGTTTGCAGCTTTGAACCGCGCAGCTTCTAAGGCTCATCCACACTATATATAATCACAGGAGCGCGTTGTCTATATGAAAGGTTTTCCTCTGTTTTATGCTTTAAAAAAGGCGTGTTGCTGAATATTGAAGTCATTTATTCTGATTCCAGTTAATAATTTATTATCGTTAGTTAAATAGAATTTAGGGAACTTACTGCTCAAAACAATACAGAATTTTAACACGAATAAGGTTTCTACGTGATAATTGGAATAATTGCAACAAATGCATAAAAACGTTTAAAAACATACCTGTGTATTTCGTGGAGTGGCTAAGTGCAATACCTTTGTTTATTAACACGTATAGATTATTCTTAGCTTTCAACGTAATTGCTATACGTGTTATAATTCACTCGCAATTTTTATGATTTTGTTTTTGCAGAAATAAGGTTTTGTACATGTACACAGACAATTTGACTAAATTCTTACAGTTTTTGTCTACACAAGTTTAAATTACGCTATTGCAATGTTCCGCACTACAGATGTGCTTCTTAATGTAATGTAAACAATGAACTGTAACCACCAATTACCAACTAAAATTGGTCGGTATCGAAAAGAATAAGTATTTTAATAAAATATTATCATTATCTAAGAATTACCCTTAAGTTTCTATTAGTAAACAGTTGAAAATGCAGTGAACTATTCAGTGAACTGACACTAGTCACTTAATATACATTTTAGAAATAATAGATTTCTATCAACAGAAAAAGACATAAGTATGCAAAATATTACCAAGCATTTACTTCATCGAAGTATGTCATATGTGGGTGCAACATTAACGTATCTTATTGGATACGTTAGTGCTGTAAAATTCCGAATTTACTTTAAAATGTTGTTAATTTTTCTGCCATCCGTTGCTAAAATAGCTTTTCTAATTTGTTTCAAGCATTTTGTTACTAATCCTAAATCCATTGCATAAATTCCTGTGTACTAACTTCTAAAAATTAAATGGCTGTAAGTCAATATTTTAAAGTAATACCATGCGATAGAAGACCATAAAGTAATAAAAAAATGTCGATACACTAATATCCGTAAGTCTCTTGGTTTCAAGATATTTTAGAAGTCTTTTAGAAAATATTTTTTTCTTTTTAATTTCTTCCGGTTGTGAATATAGAATTAGTGTATTTTAATTTCGAATATTATTAGAATATTATCGTATATTTAACGCATTCAAAAACCTGTAGCTGATTGTAACCATAGTTTCATAGTCAGCTACAGATTTTTGAACGCGTTAAAAATATGCTAATATGCATGACGTGTTACATGTTATGTTTTCAAGCAAGGAAATGTGAAATTACATCTCTTCGACTGTTACCTGGACTTTTTTCATGAAACTTTTGGGATGTAAGTGATGAACGCAAGAATACCTATTATTTATAGCCAACTATAAATCTCTGCCTCTTGAAGATGGTGTATAATACAAAAATTATGTGTTCACATTTTGATTTATCTCATTTTTTTTTTGGTTCAGCCTAAATATGTCAACATATACATGTCTCGGCCGAATCAAAAACAACTTTACAAACTGAATAAATTAAATCATTGTTACAAACTTTTTAAATAAACTATTTTAAAAGCAAAGTCAGAGAAATACCAATGCTTTACAAACATGATTCTTCTAAGATTTACCATGAAATATGTACACAAACTGTCCTTACTGTAATTCTAAGATTTAATTAATTCCAGTTAATTAATCAATTCGTGCTAAATTCAAAAGCGATTTTCGTGCGTATCGCTGTATAATATGTAAAACCAAAAGAATGAAGTTCACATTTTCAACTTACATGTGATGCACCGACTAAAGTCAGTCGAAGGTCAACTCTGAAAAATAATAACTTAATATTAGGGCATCCGTAATTATAATAATAAACATGGCAAAGTGTAATACTCTTGATGCCGATATCTAAACAAAGTAAGCGATAATATAACTTCCGTTTTCTCTTTACTCGGAATAATTTACGTCCAATACAGATGAATGAAGAAGTGCGATATGTGTATATGTTGAATAGAATAGCAGCAAATTACACATTACAAATACAAAAATATAAGAAAATATCTTAGGGAGAAAAATTGTTAAATCTACTTATTAATTAATCCTTAACATTTTAGTTAATACTCTAATAAGCCTGACGAATTTTCTCTTTGACGAAACGTGTTCATTTTTGACGTGCGGTTCGATTCCAACAGTTGATTTAATTCACTGTTCTTAGAAATACTAGTTTTATGTGAGAAGCGAACATTTTCTTACTATTTATTGGTTATTTATAATAAATGGTTCCACGTATTGTTTTTATAGGAGGAACGACACAGTTCGATTTAAATTTTATTTTTTAAAGATTAGAAGATTCTGAGATATATTTCTATTTGTTATTTTATAGTAAAATAAATTATCGCTTTTTACAACAAATATAGGAGCTCCAATACAAAATTTAAAAAAAATCGATAGCAATTCAGTAGTTACTAGAAATTTAAGAAAAATAAAGAAAATCCTAGCATTCAGTTGACATTTTCTTATTATTTATTGGTTGTTTATAATAAATAGTTCCACGTATTGTTTTTATAGGAACAACGACACAGTTCAATTTAAATTTTATTTTTTATTTTAGAATCCCATTTTTATTTGAAACATTTAGTTTCCTATTTTAGAAGTAAGATTTAACTAGTAACACATAATTGTTTAAAAACAAATACTCGAAGTTTGCGGCACTGGAACACTGAAACATTTCGCTAAAACCACAGTACTTCTCTGGTACTGGATGCCCATTTTAATAGCCAAACTATCATCATCATCAGTAAAACTGAAACAACAGATTCATTAAAAAACTAACTTAACATAGTATGCAAAACCAAAGTATACGATCTTAAAGGCAAACAATTTTAAAATAGGCAACTTGACTTCAACTTGATTTCTTCGTATGCCTAATATATACTTGATACCAATCCTTACATGAAATTTTGTAAATTCTTGATTTATTCATGTTATCTACTGGGTCTATTAGGTGTTTAGAATGCTTTATAAAGTTTTTGAGGTTATTGTTTGAAGAAAAAACCATTTTGCGATCAATTTTAGAAAAGATTTTTTGAAGACATTTCATGTAACTTGGATAATTGGGTAATTTAACATATTTATTATCAGCGTTCAGGTGTGCTTAGATTACTACCGCTTAAGCTGCTCTTACGTTTCCTAGTATTATTATACTGTGCCTGATGATTTATTTTAGTTCCTTTTAATACCTATCATTAGTTGAAAGGGAATTGGAACGATGTATCAAAAAGTTAATAGCCGAAAGCTGATTACGAGTTATTAGAATCTTCTGAGATTACTAGTAACTTGTCTATATGCGTTTATTTCTAACTTATTTTTATTTCTTATTACTAACATATCGAGGAATGGAATTCTGTTGTCTTTTTCTTGTTTATGGGTGAATACGATAGAGGAAATTTTGAATTCAGTTGCTGGGAAACAATTTATTAAAAATCGCTGGTGTTGAAAATGCAAAGAATGTAATCGACGTATCTGATCCATGTTTTATTATTAAGATCGGTTTCAAATTTACCTATTAATGGAAGTAAGCTGTTACCCATCCTTACTGCTAATGATAATAGCATTAGCCTCTAGTGCGAGAAAAGTATCGCGGTAAGAGTCTTATTGAAATGTTTCTTTCTCGCGTTGTGTTTGTTACTTTAAACATTTAAGTTTTTTATTTTTTTTTATTCATATTGTGATTCTGTAATATGTTTCTTGCAGTTTATAGGACGTAGATATTACATGAATCATAAGAATAAATATTTTCTTGGATCTGGAACTCGGATAAGGCATGGCGATACACCCGGTAGTATTAAGAAGCCGTAATTAAACTTATGAACTGACGAATGTAGAGGCAGAAGGGATGCAGCGATCCGGCAACCGTGTCCGCTTAACACATTGCGTTAGCCATCGAGAAAATTGGCTTCCGTTGGTATATATGCATACTCTTGCTTTTTAAAAAAATATTAAATGACCTATTCGTAATACAAATATTATTTTCGACTTCGAAAATTAAAAAAAATACTTTCCGTATAACGCAGCTATTGGATTATAACTAATCTTTGTTATAAAAAGTTCGTTTATTGATAAATTAAAGAAATCAAAACACAACTGTAAACTGTATTAATGTTATAATTGCTTTGGAAATGTATAAAAATAAACACTGCTTACGCTTTAATATACAGAGGTAATTTGAGCCGCCTTGGTTACTTGTGTAAATATTTTCCGAACAGGTCTATTTCTGTACTACTGATACTGTTATATTCGGTTAGTGATTTTTGTTTGCCCAGGAAAAAGGCTTTATAACATGTTTCTCTTACCTGCACATAAATCTTCATGTTTTATTAGAAAGCAATTACAATCTGGCCACAATTCCACAGTATTATTTCCAGTTGATGCTAATTGTAGGTATCCCTAATCTCGCTTGCCTCTTAGAGCGATTGTGCAAATATTTCTACCTGATGATTGATATGGTATATTGACTAGCGGTATAAACACCAACTTCAGACGATGACCTGCACCAAAGAATAGAACATTGCATACATAGGTGTTTGTATACATAACTGTTCCAAGTTGGTCTATTTGCATTGGGATTATACCTACGTCGCTATTTTGGACTGTGATATGAATATTTAATGATGTAGGTATATAAAGGTCACGTTAAATTTTTGTGTTTAAACCCAATTATTTGGAGGCGATCATCATTCTTGGCGTGTGGCACTGCGCCGATGGATTTCTAGAAAGCATTAGGAAAATGTGATAATGCTGCATTTGCAATGAAAAAATTATATATGTAAAAAAACTGCAGCGCACACTAAACGGTTAATAGAGAATCCCTTATAATAATGACTTTAGGCCAAATATCATAGCTAGTAAAGTAGGATCATAGAAATCTCCATAAATTGTTTCCTTTTCGTTCATTCAAACCAACTGCTAAAGCGGTTATGCCAATCCAGTTGGAAATTGTAAGTAAAAATTGCCATTTTAAAGGCATCAACTACTTCTTCAACTAAAACTGTTGATCGTAGCCCATTCTTTTTCTAGACAATGTGGAAAACATCGTTGGGCTTAGGTCAGGATTGTACGGAAGAAGATCTAATAACTCGATGTGTTGCTGCTCTAAAAACCTTTGGCGTCTGTTCAACTCTATGTGATGTGGTGGAGGATGATAAGTCGTTGTGATTTGGTTTTTCGGAGCACGGAAATCACTTCTGAACCGGAAACGTCTTACTGCGGGAACGGATAACTTTTATTGGCTCCGATTAATGCGAACCGCCTTTTGATGTTTCGTTGAAAGATGGGGCATCCAACGCAAAATTAACCCTTCTCAAAAAATCTTTTTGGATTGATCTCTTTGATATGACTACGGTTATCTCAGTCTCACGATGTTACATGTCAACCTTCCTTGGTCAGATGGCGCACAGCGACGATGTCTGAGTGACTGTTAGACCGTTATCCTTGGTGGTTCCGGGATCGTCGTTGAGACTGGTGCATCTATATTGTAACTCCCAGTATCAGCAAGAAGTTGTCGATTGATGTGGTGCATCATTCCAGAAGCAGAAACTAACTCGACGAAAGACAATTCTCCCCGCAAGTTGTAAAAAATTATTATGAAGAATAATGAATTTGAATTGGAATCCCTGGCTTACTGAGTTAATGTAATGTTGTGTGTTAGGATTAGAGTTATAAATACACAGTAATAAAATGTATTAATTATTGATAATAATAGTTTGGTTTAGGAGCATATAGTACACACCATCTTATAATACTTAAATATGAACTCAATTGAAAAATAACTTTTTTTAGAGACGCGATTTTAACATTATTTATAGAGCAAATTGTTCTATGTGTACAATTCATTTTAAACATATACAGTACTATCTACAATATTATATCAAATTCTAATGCTAACACTAAGAGTTACCATAGTTGGTAAATATAACAAATAAATTAAATTGGTTCGCGCAATATGAGAAACAACAATCTTAAACCGGTAGGCATGTAGATTGGAAATTCCCTGCTATATAGGTTTAAAATCATCGATAGTTCAAAAGTCCAAGCGACTACATACCCAATTAGTAATCGAATGTCATGGCTGCAATTTAATTTGCAATGCTAAAGTAGAAAGTCAGAAACCTAACGAGATCGCCGGCGCCGTTACCTTTAAAACTTATTTCTAACGATGGAACAGCAACGGCCATACTAATATTCTTATTTGGACAGTTATGCAATTTTCTTCATTTATGTTAATTTATGTGCATCACCGTTAACGATTTGAAGATTACACTATTGAATCGTCTTGGTTTTTGTATTATGTGCGTGAGTAATTTCAAATAAATTAGGAATTGCCAGTTGCCTCAGAACAAATTCCACGCATGTGTTGACTCACGAAATTTGTTTATTTATGCATAAATCTTCTAAAGAGAAGAGGAGGCACATTCTCGTTCGATTTCTCAATTGCTGATAATTTGTTTATTCACTTAGTTATTCAACTCTTATACATACGAATGCAATAATTTTGAATCTGCTACATAACAATGTATATAACTGACTTAATGGTAAATAGTACAATTTATAAAAAAATGTTCCAGGGTGGGATAAATGAAAATCAAAGCATAGTACAATAAATTTGAAAAAAATACATCAGTTCAGATTCAAAAATATAACAAAGTTCAGGAGCTACAACAGCAGATATCTCACGACAAATTGCGCCTATAATAGTAATAAGAACAATTATCAATTGGGAAGACAGTTGAAGCGCTAATGTAACTTGTGGCAAACCTGTGCTCGGCCAAGTTGCATTCCTACCTGAAATCAGAAAAGTTGCGCTCTCATCCTACAACGACAAAAAATTATGGATATCTTCAGCAGCTAACTTGCGCTGTCGTTCTTTCATGATTCATGATATGTAAGTACCTACATACACTGTCGTTCAGTGAAGTTCGGTCATACAATAAAAATCTTTTATATCACACTGTATACAATTATTAATACATAAAACTAGAAAAATATTAATCATACACTCTTTTCTAAGAGGTTAAAGCCATAAATTAATATGTAAAGTAGAAATATTGCGACAACCACAATAAAGTCTCTTTTATTATCATTCCAAGAATTTCTCGGAAGTACCGATCTTTTGAAACGGGTCGTTTGGGGATTATTAACGAACAATACATTCAGGAAATATACCGCAGTATCATTCTTGTTTATTTATCACAGGCGTAAAGATATTAATTTACTTCATTTTACTGTTAAACGTTTGTTGGTGTGCATCTGTCGTTTTTACGCAAAAGTTTTAAGAAAATTTACTTCAAAATGGCACGTGGCAAGCCTACCAGTGTAGAAAAACGTTCACGCATTATTACGCTGTTTGAAGAAGGATATTCGGGGCGACAAATTGCTGAAAAAATAAATATGAGAAGCTCAACAGTAAATGACATCATAAAGCGATATCGGACAACTGGAACTATAGAAAATCGTGTTCGTCCTGGAGCACCTTGGAAAACAACAGAAGCTGAAGATTTGAGAATTGTATTATTAAGCAAACGCAATAGAAAATTAACAGCGCCACAAATAGCAACCGAAGTCAATCGCGGCCGTGAAGAACAAGTTTCGGCGAGTACGGTAAAACGTCGGCTTCAACAAGCGGACCTTCATGGACGCATTGCCATTCGAAAACCCTTATTACGTCGGGGCAACAGAGCAAAACGGCTACAGTGGGCCCGTTCTCATCTAGATTGGTCGTTAGATGATTGGAAACACGTGCTTTGGAGTGATGAGTCAAAGTTTGAGGTTTTTGGACAAAATCGACGAGTTTATGTGAGAAGATCTAAAACCGAAAAGTGATCCCGAACTGCATTGTGCCTACAGTGAAGCAATGGCGTAGTTCTGTGTTAGTGTGGGGATGTTTCTCCTTTGCTGGGACGGGAGATTTATGCAGAATGCAGGGTGTAATGAGGAAGGAAAATTATGTTGCAATACTCCAGAATCATGCAGTGCCATCAGGATTGCGTATAATAGGCCGTAACTTTACATTCATGCATGACAACGACCCAAAACACACTGCGTTAGTGTGTAAGAACTATCTAAAGGAGCAAGAAGAACAGCACACCCTGAAAGTAATGACATGGCCCCCACAAAGTCCAGATTTGAACCCTATAGAGTTGTTGTGGGATGAACTGGACAGGAGAATCCGAAAAATATGCCCAACTTCACAAGAACATTTACGGAATATACTGCAACATGAATGGATTAATATTCCACAATCCATTTTAACCAGAGTAACTTTTTATTTATTTATTTTTGTCTTTTTTACCTATACATACAATAAAATTGCATTTTGTTTTTAGTTTCGTTTGTTTCTGTAACCTTTTCGTTTGTTTTTTACCAACCGACCGAACTTCTCTGAGCGGCAGTGTACATATATAGGGGCTCTCGAGGTCGTAGATCGTGAATCTGACATTAATACTGCTACATTTTTATGATATTGAAACACATGGAACAATACTTCCTTCCACATTTTCATCCAGACTTAGGACCAGCCAAGTTTATACCGTTTAATACATAAATATCAAATTTGGTATGTTTAAAAGTTTGTTTTAATTCGTCTTTTGTTCTTAAAGGAGAAAAAGGTTGTTTTTTTTTTTATTTTGTAAGAAGGCACATCATTATATGTAAGAATGTATGTTAATATTTATTCTAGGTTTTGAGCATAAGTCATAGTCCTTAAAAATAGTCCTATGCCCTTCGTCTCTTTGTATTTTTTTTTAAGTTTGAAATTTGATAATAAACTAAAACATATCTTCTAAATCTAAAATACCTCTGCCATATACATGAGCGCAGTATTCTCCCTCTTTAAATAGACATTTTATTAGTTGGCAGTTTCACATTTTTCTACTAATTACATGATTTTCCCATAAAGTAGTCATAGAAATCATTTAATCCGTCGTTATTTCAAGGCGTCTCTTTTGTACATAGCTAATCATCATCGATATCTACCAGGGGTAAGTACGTCAATGCAGCACACATTTTTATGTGCGTACTATACTTCCTTGTTGGTATATTCTGAAGTGAATCCGATTTTTTTGAATATTTCTTCATAAACATTGATTGAAATGAAAATTGTAAAAAGAAATTTTGGCTTTTGGAAAATTATCTTTTAACCCATTAATTACTGGTTGCTCAAAACCTAATTTTATGAATGTCGGTCTCCAATGTAGAAGCTATGCTTCAAATGAGGAAAATAATCTATTATTAAGTTTAATTGTTCTTCTTATGTGTTACCAATATAGCATGAATGGTAAATAACTGACTGAATTGTTTGCTAAAACTCCTGAAGGTGCCCTCCATAAACACGTAGAATTGTTATTAGTAAGAATTCATCTGGATTTGTTGCTAGCAAACACTAATATTTTTCTCCGCTAAATGGTTGCAGGTGTATAAACAACTTAGCTATATGTAAGTATATCGTGTAGAAATAAACGACTACATGTAATGACGTGCTTTTCTACAAAATACGAGGAAAAGAATGGTTTCTTTATTTAGAAAGAAAGACAAATTAAAACAAACTTGTAAACATTCCGAGGTTTATATTTATGTATTAAACTTTACCGATCCTAAGTTTGAGTGAAAATGTTTTAGTTAGTGAGTTCTAACATTTCAATATCATAACGATGCAGCAGTATTAATGTCAAAATCGCAATTTACGCCCTGTATACGAAAGAAATGTTTCCACTGTCCCATTTTACTCAATATAAAAAAATAGGTACATGTACCGATCTAGAAATGTATAAAATGTAGAGATATACACATAGATGTATGTATCTAGGTATATATCATGAGTAAGTCTGCAGAAACGAGTTGCGCTTCACGAAATTAACAGAGACTAGACAGACTCGTGTTTATTCGTCGCATAAGAATGGGTTTGTGTTGCGTACTGGTTTCCCCGAGAGTCGACAAAACACGAGTCTGTATAGTCTCTGCTAATTACGGAAAGTGTACTCGTTTCTGCAGGCTTAATCACGAGTCATGAGAAAACGAGAAAGCATGTTGGCCTCTGAAAATATCCTTAATTTTTCGTCATTGGGATTAGAGCGCAGCTTGGCTAATATCACTGCGCCGGAAATTTACCTGAAATAGTGATGTGTCATGTAGAAATCTTTGAGGAACTACAATTTGTATCGTATTCAGCAATCACCGGCTATCAACAGAACCGCTTTGATGCCTTTTCCGATGAAGGATGTATATTGAAACGTAAACAAAGAGCACAATAATTCTCCTTATTTAAATTAGAATTATTAATTCATTAGCCAGATGATGTAGAAATTTGTGTTATATTCTCCCAACCCTGACGCAGATATATATTATACTGGGGGGTTCTACACATATGTGTAACATAGTTTAAACGGGAATAAACGAACGTGATTAAATTAAAATTAAATTATTGGTAAAAGGTCTACATGTACGTAATATAATATATCTTCTGTAACTTTTGTTCACAATGTATGTAATGTGTTCGTCAAAAAGCATCTTTGCGTCAAGGATAACACAAAAATCTTTCACCCGCGAGAGTAATACAACATACGCTGTGAACAATAACATAATCAATTCAGATAATTCTGCAGCAACGAACAATCGCGAGTTGAGCGTATCTAATGTGTGATCCTCCAATTATTTGCATATCATGAGTGATGAAAATAAGTGTAAATGCCGTTAACGCCGATTAGAAATATAAGTGGGCCAAATAGGGAGCAATAGCAACAGCATAAATACTTTTTCATGATCTTTTATCCAAGCACTACTAATATTATAGCTGCTTATTTCCATTAATTTTATATCCCCAATAATTTCTTAGGACTGTATATTATTTTAGTTCTGTGAGTCACAATTAACATACAATGACGCAACATTTTCATCATATCAGGCAAAAGTATTACGAAATTCATCAATTCGTAGACATTTGAATAATTATTATAAATAAAAAACACTTTTATTATTTAGGCTAGTAAACTTAATCAACCAATAAAAGTTATTCTAAAATGTAAATGTAATTTCAAAGCAAATCTTTTAACCATACCTTCGATACGGAGACAAAAATTCATTAGCTCTAACTCAACCATCATATTTTCTCTTGCACGCAGAAGTTAATAAATTAAAACAACGTGTATCTCACAAACATTTTTAATAGAACTCATTGTTGTTTAGTTTCGAAGTGACACACACATAGTACGTACATATGTATAAAAAAAACAATTGTTTTTTAAGAAGCAATCCCCCTCAAAATAATGACGTTAACTTTCTTGTTTTAAATACAACAAATATTTACGGTAATTAAAAGTTGAATCAAACGATACCGGTGACATATGTTTAAGAAATATTACGATGTGTAGCAATAATGGTTTTGATAATATGCTTTTGCTGTTATGCAAAGTTAGTTAAAAAAAAGTGCCGAATTGTGACTTGTGCCGGCAGGTTGACCCATAGTGCTCGTTGCTAAACAGCGTACTCGTAACTCATAACAATTGCAAAACTGTCGAATCTCGATTCTAATAGCGGACAATGTCTGCTTTCCATGTCTTCTTATATTGTTACTTTTAGGTTGGCTTTGGCACGAACCATGCGAAATTGCCAGATTAATTTTGGTATTCGGTTAATCTGAAGTTATCACCTTATTTGCGATTACTGCGCCATAAACTACCCAATAATTTAAATCTTATTATCTACGGTCAAACCAATACGCTCTGTAAATTGCTTCCCATGCGTCTGTCTACCTTACCATTAGTAGTTGCAAAATTTAAATATTTTCTGCTACAAAGATACTTCATACTAGTTTTGCCCAAATACACTCCCCGACAAAAACTTAGACGCGGTAAGATGTTTTAAGCGTTTTAAGGGTTACAACATTTCTTTGCGAAACTAGCAAGATATCTAATTAAGTTTTTATTCGTAAAAGTAAAATAAACTTAAAAATATCTCCTCCAGTAATATATCAACTAAATAATAAATTATTACTACAATGTTTAAACATTTCTGCGACAAAAATTTAGACGCTCTGTTGCAAATGTAAAACAAAAATAAACAAATGAGTGATCAGTAATGCGTAAATTCCTCATTGTTCTTAATCACTTCCAATAGTCTGTTATTAATAGATTTATATAAATTTAACACATAATTTTGAGGGATATTCTGCCATTCAATCACTATTGAAGTTTTCAGTTCCTGTACCGTGAAATATTGACGGCCTCCGCCATAAACGCGACGTGCCAATTCACCCCACATGTTTTCAATAATGTTTAAGTCTGGTGACCGTGCCGGCCACTGTAAAGCTTTAATCTTTTTCTCTTTAAACCATTCAGTAATGGTTTTTGCTTTATGAATTGGCGCGTTATCTTGCTGAAAAACAAAATTGCGCCCGGCCCATTGTCACGCAATAAGTCTTTATACGTCACAGATGTCATTTTGTTTGTGCAAAACACTATATCACTTTTATCGCGGAATCCAATCGCTGCCCATATCATCACAGATCCACCCCCTAATTGTCTGGTCATTTTCACTTTTGGTTCCTTTCTCAGATCATGATCATAATGCGAGTACCCATCCGGTCAGTCCAAATTAAAACGTTTCTCATCGGAAAATATAACTTTTTCCCATTGTTTCTTCCAGGATACGTGTTCTTCAGCAAATCTCAGCCTCGCTTTTTTGTGTTTCGCCGAAAGTGGCGGTTTTCTCAACATTTTCTCCCGTGATATTACCGGTGACGCCTTTAAAATCCTTTGAACATTACGCACGTGCATTTGTACCCCCGCCTGTTCTGCAATAACTCTCGCCGACGCAGAAGAATTGGATACACACCGCAATATCTTGCGTTTATCCCGCTCACTTACAGCTTTCGGTCGCCCCTGGTCTTTTGGTTTGCCGTAATTTTCCGAATCTTTTAGGAAATTTCTAACGCAATGATCGCCTCTTCGTAACCGACGAGGAACTTCCTTCTTACTAACACCATCCTGGTGCCTGGTTAGAACTTTACCCTTTTCTATGAATGATAATTGTTTTTTTCTACCCATATTGCAAACACTTTATAAAATATAATTTCTCGTGGTGAAATGTGTACACTTTACCAGCACAACCACTGCATATAAAGAGAATCAAAATATTTTTGCTTATATTAATGTAATAAATGCACAGGGTCTAAATTTTTGTCGCATTTAAAATTCCTATTTTGATCTGGGAATATCTCAATTACCCCTCATAAAGCAATAAATACCCAGAAATATCTATAAATGGACTATTTACATAATAAGTATTAATAACCCTCATTTACGTTTTATATAATGTCGATAAACTTTGTTTCGTAAATAAAAACGATACCGCGTCTATATTTTTGTCGGGTAGTGTATAAGTTTACCTTTTATAGCAACATAAAAAATAGAAAAATAAGCAAATTCTTTGCCAAAAAAACGGACAAACCCACTATAATTAATTAATTGCAACAAAATTCGAGAAAGTAAAGAAATAATAATCAACAGAACATAAAATGAGAGAAAAATAATGGTGAGAGCAAAGAACAAAGAACAGCTACAAATAACATCGAAGCTAGCAGAAATGGTCAATAGTTAGATCTCTACTGCAAATATGCAATACAACTCATAACTTCCCAAACACTTTCGTGTTATGCGCCTTGTATGTGCAGCAATCAATGTTTATCTCAATTGTCAGAACTTTCGTACCCTCTCACTCGCATCAACTGTGAGAGTCCACGCATCTGAGATAGGTATGGCTATATGTATGTATGCTCCGCGCTACTGCCCTCTAAATAAGTGACAATGGCACGATCACAGGTTTCGTGCAAGGAAATATCTGTTTGTTGTTGGATAAGTAATGTAAAGATATAATTAGTAAAGTCCCTGTACACCGTACTAGGTCGTGATTCAATCTGTAGTCTGTTGTGATTTTTCAACAAAGCACATGTGCTCGATTGCTACGAGTTTCGCCGCCGACAATATTCACCTCATTATGCCCCATAATTAAAAGTAAATTACATGACATATAATCACATGAATTCAAAAACACAATTACGTCCTATCTTAATAGAGTGTTATATAATAAATCACACTAACTATGGTTGCTGTTGGTTGTCGACATTCCGGTTAAAATGAAAACGTTATTTATTAAAGCGACTCATTTAGACCATGATCATGTTGTTTATGAGTTTTAAATTATATCATTAGCGAATACCATACTACATGAAACGAATCAATCGCCGATTCGATTTTATAAAGTAAAACTGCGTATTATGCACTTTTATTTTTGTTTGCTACGTATGTGGATAAATTAATGACCTTCAAAGAACTATAATATTCTTTGCCTGAAACTCTTTAAAGTATAACGTTGTGACGTAAAGTTACCTGTTAATAACTTTACTTAATGCCTTCAAGCTAACTTGAATAATTTACGTGAAGGACTTTTTTGCTTTTTTTTTAATAATTATGTTTAGTATAGTGAGCACCCAATTGTTCAAATGATTTTAGGCAGTACCACGATCCAGACCTGGGAAACACATAATCGACTCAACGAATAACGAATACGAGTGTTTGTGTACATTGGGTAATCTAACGAACAAATACAAGAAGTATTCGTAATCGCGTGTATTTTCATACGATTGATGTTAGGAAAAAACTTACCTAAAGGTTATTGTTATCTTCATTTTTTCCAATTCCAAAGTGGCGCCAATAAGCGAAAAGAACGCTATTTTAAATAAACAATTTATTACACCTTGAAAACAAAACGCTACGCTAGTTGCTCTTTAAATTTCCACCGTTTCTTTTCTAATAATACTATTATTTTGTACACTGACAAATTAAGCCATCTGAGAAAAGTGGAGATTCTTCAAATTTCGAGATATACCTTGAGAAGTACAGCATTTTCTATAGCGATCTTTTCCTATGCGAAAATTTATTTTACAACTACATTGGCTGTTGTTTCGTACGCAATAGCCAAATCGAATCTGCAGAAAAGTACGGAAGGTTATTTAAAACAAAAAAAAAATTTTAGGTAAAAAAAATATAAAAGCACATTTGAAAACAGAACGTACCAACGAAATTAGTAGCTTCCTCCGGGCTTTTGGGACCTCATAAATTTGCCGCAATAAAACGCAAGCGGTGAATGTTTAATGCTGGATGAATTTGGAGGTTTGCACAAATTAAACATTATTTATTAATGATTCCGAAATTAGAGTTTACAATCGGTTTTTTTGTCTTTTATGAAAGCAAGGTACACTGCCGTTCAGAGAAGTTCGGTCGGTTGGTAAAAAACATGAAAAGGTTACAGAAACAAACGAA
This sequence comes from Oryctes borbonicus, assembly GCA_902654985.2. Classification (NCBI taxonomy): domain Eukaryota; kingdom Metazoa; phylum Arthropoda; class Insecta; order Coleoptera; family Scarabaeidae; genus Oryctes; species Oryctes borbonicus. Next base: position 463,395 of record LR736867.1, on the reverse strand, counting down.
ACTAAAAACAAAATGCAATGTTATTGTATGTACAGGTAAAAAAGACAAAAATAAATAAATAAAAAGTTATTCTGGCCTAATATAACATACTGAACATTATTTTTTTTTTTTATCGAAAAAACCTCCTTTGCTGTTAATCACCGTTCGAACTATTCTAGGCATTCTTTCTATAAGTTTTGTTAAAATGGATTGTGGAATATTAGTCCATTCATGTTGCAGAATATTCCGTAAATGTTCTTGTTCATCCCACAACAACTCTATAGGGTTCAAATCTGGGCATTGTGGGGGCCATGTCATTACTTTCAGGGTGTGCTGTTCTTCTTGCTCCTTTAGATAGTTCTTACACACTAACGCAGTGTGTTTTGGGTCGTTGTCATGCATGAATGTAAAGTTACGGCCTATTATACGCAATCCTGATGGCACTGCATGATTCTGGAGTATTGCAAAATAATTTTCCTTCCTCATTGCACCATGCACTCTGCATAAATCTCCCGTCCCAGCAAAGGAGAAACATCCCCACACTAACACAGAACTACGCCATTGCTTCACTGTAGGCACAATGCAGTTCGGGATCACTTTTCGGTTTTAGATCTTCGGACATAAACTCGTCGATTTTGCCCAAAAACCTCAAACTTTGACTCGTCACTCCAAAGCACGTGTTTCCAATCATCTAACGACCAATCTAGATGAGAGGGCCCACTGTAGCCGTTTTGCTCTGTTGCCCCGACGTAATAAGAGTTTTCGAATGGCAATGCGTCCATGAAGGTCCGCTTGTTGAAGTCGACGTTTTACCGTACTCGCCGGAACTTGTTCTTCACGGCCGCGATTGACTTCGGCTGCTATTTGTGGCGCTGTTAATTTTCTATTGCGTTTGCTTAATAATACAATTCTCAAATCTTCAGCTTTTGTTGTTTTCCTAGGTGCTCCAGGACGAACAGGATTTTCTATAGTTCCAGTTGTTCGATATCGCTTTATGATGTCATTTACTGTTGAACTTCTCATATTTATTTTTTCAGTAATTTGCAGTCCCGAATATCCTTCTTCAAACAGCGTAATAGTGCGTGAACGTTTTTCTACACTGGTAGGCTTGCCACGTGCCATTTTGAAGTAAATTTTCTTAAAACTTTCGCCCAAAAACGACAGATGCACACCAACACACGTTTAACAGTAAAATGAAGCAAATTTATATCTTCACGTCTGTAATAAATAAACAAGAATGATACTGCGGTATATTTCCCAAATGTATTGTTCGTTAATAATCCCCAAACGACCCGTTTCAAAAGATCGGTGCTTCCGAGGAATTCTTGGAATGATAATAAAAGAGACTTTATTGTGGTTGTCGAAATATTTCTACTTTACATAATAATTTATGGCTTTAATCCCTTAGGGAAGAGTGTATGCTTAATATTTTTCTAATTTTATGTATTAATAATTGTATACAGTGTGATATAACAGATTTTTATTGTATGACCGAACTTCACTGAACGGCAGTGTACATATCTGTACATTATACATTGTCCAATATAGCGGCGAAATATTATTTATAATTGATTAACTTATCTAAAGGCATTAATAAAAAATTAGTAGACACAGCAAGTGGGACTGATAAAATTCCAAGTTTATTTCTTTCAAATCTCCTCTGACGGTTTTCTTTTTGCCCCATGAACTTGCTAAATTAATTAAAACTAAATTTCTAGATATACCTATTCTGTAAGTAAATTAAAACAATTTCTGTAAAAATCATTGAAAATAAATAGATATTTGGTTGTCATTCAATTCGTTTGTTCATTTATTAGAACATATCAATGATGTGTGTACACTTTTTTTCTGAAATGGTTTGCCCCTCGCTTCGTCAATATATAGAATTAGATGACGTCGAAGCATACTTTACAAAATATGAATTTTATTGGTTGCTTTGTTAAAGTATTTTGTTTTTTCCTTTGTTCCTACAATTTTGCCCAATCATATAAATCATATTGTGAAAAGGGAAATGTTGAATATGAACAGAATTGTTGCTATAAAAATGCTGTACGTATGTACAGTATAGTTCATTAACAAAAAGAAACTGCAATATTCCGTATCCAGAAGAGAGAAAATTAATTATTTTGTTTTTACTTTCTATATCAGCACACACACTCATACATTAATTTGGTGGAAGGACGATACTTGACATTAATTTTTCTCAGCATTTACAAGTGTTAGTGTAATGCCTAATTCTCTTAAGACTATTAGCGCATGAAGTGGTCGAATAACAAACAATATTTACTTCCTTAATATGCAAAACGATGTAAGCATAATACGTCATATTCCTGGGATTTTTAATCACATGGTTTCTATTTATATTTCTGCCATCTTAAGCTTAATTGCTATAGAAGTTTTCGCTTATCTGAACATAAATGAAGCCGTATACATGTCGTTAAAACTGGAATCAATTTGCAAACGTAACGATCCGCTTCCAGATGTTAAATTAATATTCTACAGAAATGTTAATTTATGAAACAATACAAGGAAATTTATTACAACTACTATATAGCGTCGTATGTTTTATCATAAGTTGTTATTATGACGTTCTTATAAGTGGAAAGTCATGTGCTGAGATCCCTTTTGCACTCTATGCTCGTATATACACACTCTTAGTACTCGATCTAAACAGAAATTCGGTATTTAATACATTATTTGTCAGACCTTCCTCATCTAACACAGCCGTAGTTTAGCGGTGTCGTGATGTGTGACATGATTTTGATTGATTATGTATTCTCGAAACTTGCGTCAATAAAATTTTAAATTAAACCATAAAATTGACGGAAACCGTATTAGCGTCAACATCCAGATGCTTATTTGGAATTTTGCCAAATCAAACGCAATTTGTTTTTCCATTTACATATTTATAAGTGAATCTATCAACATTAATGTTTCTTTATCTCTACTATTAAAATTGTAACTGGTTACTTTGTTGGAAAAAATTAATTATGTAATTCTTATGTAATGATAAAACATCTGGGCACAAACAAAGGTTAAGCAAAAACGATATCACGTGCGTAAGTCGACGGCAGTTAAGAAATATACGACTGAAATTTACTGCAAATAAAAGGACAGATGAAAATGTCTAAACATTCGAAGTAATAAAAACGATCCCGCCACTTAAATTACACTGCTGTATCGACACCGATTAAATTGACTTTTTATATTTTTGGTTTAGTGATGACAAATATAGAAAGAAATCTTTATCGCATCTGGTTTGTAAAATGACAAAAATGATTTCATCAACTTGTTCATAAATAATCGCATTAACCTCTTCCCCAAGTTAAGGAAATTTAGCACGCAGACAACATTGCCTCTCAGAGTCCCCGGTAACAATCCCCAAAGTCGATATTTCTCTAGAATGTCAGACGAATATCGTTTATTTATTGACCCTCCGAAAAGATCTTCGAAGCCAGATCTTTTACATAATGGAAATAAGAAGCTATCCATTCCTGTTGCTCAGTTGTGAACTGTAAAAAATTTTATGAAACAATGTAAACTTTACTAGGAGTTATTAAGTATCAGGAACACAACTAGAGGATTTGTAGAGATCAAAACTTATTGGTGGCTTTGAAAGCTTGATATACAAAGTATTCTTGTTTTTTGTACTTATAGGATAACAGAGCCAGAGACGAGCACCATTGCGTTAAAAAAGTGTAGCAGGTTAGAGACGAATTTATTTTCCGTAGCTCCACGAAAAAATATAATTTTACCTCCCCTTCACATTAAGCTAGGTTTGAGGAAAAACTTTGTAAAAGCACTTGACCAACAAATTATCTCAAAAATTAAGTTCACATGAATTGAAGCGAGACAGTTAAAAAATGTATAATTTTCAGAATATTTTATTTTAAAACTTTTTTCTAAATTCCCCAGGAAAGGAATTATCTGCCGCACACGTACTATGTGGAAACGTATGTTTTGAAAATGTGACGTCATCTAAGTTTTCTGGTATATCCACGTTATCTGGTTGACCTTTAGGATTTCCTAAAATATTTTTCAGGTTATTTGTTGAAAAGACAATTTTGCGATGAACTTTAGAAAAGATTTTTATCTAACGTGGATAAAAGAGTAATTTAACATATTTCTGGTTAGTATTGTTGTCAATATGCTCTAGTGTGCTTATATTTCTAATTCTATTGTTATGTTTCCGAATATGAGGTGTTATACACTAGATCATCTGAGAATCCGTTCAAGTTAGCAACTTTGATGATTCGTTAGAGTTCGTTTTAATACTATATATTTTAGTAAAACATCGGTCTGCATAGTTTTACATTTGATCTACTAAATATGAATTCATTTTAAATATAGGGAAATGTTAATAAAAGAATTTGTAGCAAAGCCGGTCTATCGGATTCTGGAAAAGCGTACGTGTTCCGCTTTAAAAAATAATCAAACTTTGCGATTTCGATAGAATCTACTTGATAGAAAACATCTTCAACGTATTGGCGAAAACTTTGAGAAATACTCAAACTTGTATTGTGTCAATTGAAAACCGAATTGTATACTTTAATATAATTTTATATTTACGCAAGACTGGGTTCAGAATAATTTCTATTTGGAAACTTGAAAGTTGTTACGTTGCACATGATAGGCACGGTTAAAGGGAGGCCGCACGTCAAAGCCGCAAGCATGTAGCAGACAAATTGTCGCATTTGTTGGCAGTACAAAGCACTTGATAACAATTATGGTGTAATAACGTATACCAGCTGTGCCTATCATTTGTAATCAAGTCGTCTGATGGAAGTTACTTTTTACTGTGGCAATAAGGAAAAGAAACAAAAGACGTTAAAACGCAAGTGCTAGCAATTTGAAACTTTCTACAGAATTGTTATCAATTCTTTCTGAAGTGCCAGGTGTTGTAGTAGTGTGATAGATTGAATGTGAGAAATAAGACTTAAGAGAAATAACTCACGTGGATTCTTTAAATTTTATCATACATCAAATATTTCAGGTGGTAATTTTTCTCCATTTCAGTAACGCGATAAAATCTTTACGTAACGCAAACAGTCAAATTTAAATTCTTACCAGATTCATTAAATTTACCACTAATTTTGATCCATATTAGTTTTGTTGCTCTTCTATTGCTGTAATCTTGCAATTTATTATTATAAAGTTGAGGATTGTGTCCAGTTTCTTTAATACGGCTATAAATCACCTTCCATACCATATTTATAACGTGGGTCGTCTTAGAAACAACAAATAATGAACACGTTCAATTTCAAACATTATGCGGTCTCCTCTAGTAGAACAAACGCTCTCCGCATATACTTTCGTAGAAACGCCTCAATGTATGGGTACATTAAACACATCGTCAAACAACAATTGCAAAGTGCATCTTTTGTGTGTGACCTCTTACTTCTTGTCGTTTCGCTACATTATCGCAGATTGTGCAGTAAAGCAAAGATAAACGATATGATCGCATATTTGGCAATGCTATAATGAGCTCATTGATAATTAGAGTGAGGACGTTCGGTGCAGTTTGCTAGCGAGTGTTAGGCGGGCAAGCGTCGATCGGCTATATGCAGTAGCGTAGATAAATTGAAAATTATATTTTGTTGATCGTCAAATACGTTTTCGATACGATTGTAATAGGAATTATCTATGATATATTTTTCTAAATTGTGCGTTGTAAATTGGTTTCGTTGGTAAGTTAACATATTTTTAAATCTAGAGAAAGATCTTTCTACGTCACATGAAGTAATTAGTGCGAAATGGAAGTATGCAATTAAATCCTTGTATTTTAAACATAAACTTTCATTCTAGGTAGTAAAAGTGTTATTGGAAATTTCTTTTAATAGCACATAATCTGGATTTCTTTGTAAAACCGCTTTAATTTTCCGTATCTTTTAGCCAATCGATCCCTCTGTATTTTTTAAATGATTAAACAATGACTCTAAGTGTTGGAGGGATTCAGTTAATTTAAAATTTTTGTTTTCTAAAGAAACTTGACCGTTTTTGTTACGCTTGAGAAATGTTTATTAATACATTCTAATTTTTCGACTAAATCTTCTTTTACAATTAATGCTTGGACTGCTGTAACACTGGAAGCATCTCGTTTTAACTTTAATGCTAAAGGTTTTAAAATACGAAAGTGTTAGGTATAAAAATATGCGGCTTCTAACCATGTACCCCATCGTGTTAATACAGCTTTTGGCGGCAAAGGTATATTCGGGTACATTTCTTTATCTAACTTTATCCTAGTTGGTGCTTTCAATAAAATCTTTTTAAATGAGTTAATTAATGAATTAACTCATTTAAAAATTCTTCACGAATAAGTTCAGCAATGCGATGTATTCCATGCACAACGCATGTTAGATGAAACATGTTTGGAAAACGTTTTTTAAGCTCGGTACCTGTTTTTAACATTACGCTTGCAGAATCTGAGAGAAAGAATAGAACTTTTAAGCAGTCGTCACTAGCTACAGTTTTTACGCTGTTAATGATAATGTCGGTATTATCGTTTGCAGTGACACGCAATCTGATTTTTGTAGCTACTAAAAATGACGTTGGAGGATTTTCCGTATGCAATGTGCCAACCATTACATTAACAACGCACCTTCCTTTAATATCTGTCGTTTCATCTGCGCTTATCCAGAGATAATTTTCACCTAGTTTTGACCTACTTTGATTTATTGTTTTGTCGAATTGCTTAGGTACATAATATTTTCTAATTGTCAATGGATGAGGAATATCTTGATTGGTATATTTTTTAAGAAACCCACGGAAAAGTCGATCCTGTAATTTATTTAATGGGATATTGGCACCAAGAAAAGCTGCGCATAAATCAATAACAAATTTATCATGTGAAATACCTCTTTGGTATTCAATATGCCTCATATTTTTCAGATGCCGTTCAAGAGCATATTTGCCTCTGAATCCTAATTTCGCGGAACAAATGGTGCAAAGCGCTTCTTTTTTGTTAATGACAGTGAAAATGGTGCCATATTCTGAAACAATGCTTGACATTCTCGGCATTGTTGGAAAATGATAAACTACGAACTACTAAAATAAAACGAAAGAATACGAAACAAGTAAATATTAAATAAGGATCAAATATATTATAAAGTTATAAAACGAAATATGAACTCTAAAGAATACTCCAAAAATATGAGAGTACCTAACAAAATAAACCGAAAACGAGATAAACGAAAAAAGACACTTCTAAAACAGTACAGTAACAACATAAACCAAAACTTCTAAAGTAGGGCAGTAATGAAATAAATGAAAAAAGCACTCTTAAAATCGAACAGTAACAAAAATACTAAAAAGGACACCTATAAAATGAAATACTAACGAAATATCTGGATAATTTAAGCTGAACGTCGCTACGTGGCGAGTTACACACATGCGAGACTTAACCTGCCACCGAACGTAACGCCAATGACAAACTGCACGCAACGGCGCCACTCCATTGATCATACATATTAAATATACGGCAACGTAACACTGTCTCCTAAGAAAACAAATAGTTTTATATTAACATTAAATAATTTCTTTACACTTAATTATGTAAATCTCATTATTATTCACTCAATTCATCTTCCTTAACCTTTTTCTGATAACCGCTCAATAAATCAATCTGCCTCTGTGAATCTACTAACCGAGAACTCATCGTATACATGCATGTCGAATTATTGAGATTACGCAGCACTTATATTTTGAAAGAGGAAGATTGATTATCTTTTTATGTCATGGTCTGTCCGTATAATTTCACCAGAACTGCTTCCCGAAGTAACAATAGGCGTGTAGGTCGACTTCCCGGAATATAAACCGACGTTTTAGCATTTAGGTAAAGCAGATTTAATATCCGCACATTTGGCTAAATGACCTTAAACGTTTGCGTCTGCAAATTTGCATGTCTCAATATTAATGTCAATTCAAATTTGTATTACAGTGCGGCGACAACGGATCTTGAAATGATTTATTTCTGTTGACTGCAGTACATATTTAACATAAAATGTACTTGTAGTGCTTTAACAACATTGTGTAAATTTACTAAAGTTGTTAATTCCCACCGCCAGTATGCAACTCTTAAAATGTATTAATTTGCTGGTTATTGAAAGGCGAATATACAGTATTGTTGGCTTGCCTTATAGGAACATCGCAAATATGTCTCGGTTTACTTGTATCAATAGAATAAGTAATGCCATATTTTTAATGTTGATGATTGAGGGTCATTCACATAAAACAATTGAATAAAGTTTAACATTAAATCGTATATAAAATGCTTAGTTGTAGTAGCTAAAATACTTGGTTTTAATTTAAAAAAGGTAACTACTATTGTAATTGCAAAACAAAATCTTCACGAGTCTTGCAACAAAGATTAGGACTGAATTTATTACAGTCCTGATTCCCATCCAACTCTCTAAATTCCTGAAATATCTGTTGCGCAAACATTCAGACAAATCAAGAGTTTGTTGTCGCCGGATTTTACATTTGCTACCACTGTGTCAAAAAGCGAAAGAGTAAAAGCGGTTTGTGATACTATAAACAATGTGTTCTCAGAAAAAGGTAGAGAATGGTATTATAGCGAGCGAAACTTGGCTCAAGGTGCAGAGATAAAATGGCAATGCTACAATTCTGATGTCGTTCAATGAGATTTCTGTCTCTTCCCATAACTGAAGAAAAGTAAAGGACGGCACTTTCAAATGACATAGCATGCTGTCGAGGCTTCAGAGACGATTTTGGAAGAATGGCTCCTATCATGTCTTTAGACAATGAGAGCAATCTTGGGATTAAATTATTGCACTGCGTAGGATCTAAAAAAACATGCATTTTAGATATAAGGAATTGTTTGCAAAAAAGATTCTGGAAGAACTTCTCTATTTTAATATTTTATGCAAATATACAGGATGTTCCATTAACAAAATTAAAACAACAATAACCAAATTTAACAACGATATCGATGACGTTCTTGTAGAATCCGGTCCATTAAAAGAAAAAACTTCGATACCTTTCCAAAAACTGTAAAAAATAACTCAATCAAATAAGATTCGAATCACCACCTCAGCGTGTATGGTTTTAAGATGTCGCCCGTTAAAGAAACAGGGACGTTTCGCAGAAATCCTAAATTATATCAATTGTCTCAAAAACTAAAATAGACTGGTAGAGGGAGTATTGAAGAAACTGCCCATGCATTAAAGAGAGGTATCTAAAATCGTAATATACAGACTGTTCTATTTAAGAAACCAAAGTTGTATCGTGCGCAGCGGAAACTGGACACATTGTATATTTGAATATAGTTTTATGCGGTGCAGCATTTATCTCCAAATATTTTTTATTTGAAAACGCTCTCTGTAAATTGTTTACTAAATGAATTATCTTCGGTACAGTGTGATTTTGGATTTTTTTATTATTATTATATATAGGATATATAGGATTATATATAGGTCAAACAACGTTATACACTATTTTGTAACAAAATATCATTCCACATCACGTCGTACTTAATGTATTACAAAATTATGATAGTAGAATGATAGTTTGGTAGCTTCACCGTATTCCTCTACAAGTAATTTACCCAGCCCCCATGTCGGTACTTTAGATCAATATGTTTCATCCAGTTTTATATAACGGCTATTACTAAAGCTTAAGCACATAATTTAAACGATGTCCCCATTCACAATGGTATAATATGTCTATTTTAGAATTTATATTTTCTTTAACTACTATAGGTAGGTACTATATTACACTTTAAAACTACTATTTTAATGAGGATTTTATAGATAAAAAATTAAGGAATTAATTAGAATATAGCTTTCAACGTACTGTAGAAGATTAATTAAAAGAAACGATTTTTAGGTAGAAATATTAAATAACTAACTGCCACAGAATCCTCCCAAAAAGAGTCCCGTGTGTGATATTTATGCAGCAGGTGTACACATCAATAAATTACATCCATTATATCCGAACACATATCCATTGGTACTATTGACTTCTTGAAACCAGTTTCAGTGGACAGTTTTAGACACATGGTGCACTTAAAACTTCGAACGATGTTGGTTGAAACTGCATATACCAAACTGGTAATAAGATATTTTTGGGATCCACTATATTTCGAATGCTTCTGTTTATTTAAGAGTACAATAGTAACACTTCTTAATTGCTTTAAAATGTTTTACTGTATTTTAACTAAGCTACCTCTTTCTTGAATAACCCTTTTATTATTACATGCAACATTTGCTTAAATGATATCAAGATTATAACTTCAAATTACGTTTCCTGATAGTAATAATGGTCAGTATAAAGCGCGAATAGCTAATGTAGTAATGGAAGTTAATAATAATAAAGCTAGATGAATAAAAATATTATTTCCTAGTAAAATTAAAAGAAGAATTTAGCAAATAGTCATAATACATGCTAAATGTGATCTTTGGTTTCAGTACAGTCCCTTATTCATTGTTTCATTCGCTAAATGCGTTGACGAGGTGTTGTGGCGTTATCATATCACAAATATCTTTAATTGTTTCAGTAAGATATACTGTGTGTGGCGTATTTTTGAAACCTGTATTTCTGAATCGAGGAAAAATTAAATAATCTATAACAGTTAGACCAGGAGAACCTGGAGGAAAATCTATTATTTATTATCAAAATATTCATGTAACACCTTCATTATTTGTAGCATTTTATGAGCTGTTGCATTGTCTTGTTGGAAGTATCCATCTCCTGGTTTGTCAGCATGCCTTAAGAGTGTGGGCAGTGTAATATATCTTCGAAGACGTTTTTTAACAATTTGCCAGTTTTAAACATAGAAACTGCAGCACCACTTACGAGTAGCAAAGGTTTCCTCCGTTTCACCTCACCTTCAAAAAAATAAATACTGCTAACAATTACCTCCGCCATGGTATTAGTATTTACCCGTTCTAATATTTTGCTGACTATTACACTACCCGACAAAAACATAGACGCCGTATCGTTTTTATTTACGAAACAAAGTTTATGGACATTATATAAAATGTAAATGAGGGTTATTAATACTTGTTATGTAAATAGTCCATTTATAGATATTTCTGGGTATTTATTGCTTTATGAGGGGTAATTGAGATTTTCCCAGATCAAAATGGGAATTTTAAATGCGACAAAAATTTAGACCCTGTGCATTTATTACATTAATATAAGCAAAAATGTTTTAATTTAATACTTCTCTTTATATGCAGCGGTTGTGCTGGTAAAGTGTACACATTTGACCATGAGAAATTATAAAATGTTCGCAATATGGGTAGAAAAAAGCAATTATCCTCGATAGAAAGGGGTAAAGTTCTATCTTGGCACCAGGATGGTGTTAGTAAGAAGGAAATTGCTCGTCGTTTACGAAGAAGCGATCATTCCGTTAGAAATTTCTTAAAAGATCCGGAAAATTACGGCAAACCAAAAGGCCAAGGGCGACCGAAAGCTGTAAGTGAGCGGGATAAACGCATGATATTGCGGTGTGCATCCAATTCTTTTGCGTCGGCGAGAGTTATTGCAGAACAGGCGGGGGTACAAACGCACGTGCGTAATGTTCAAAGGATTTTAAAGGCATCACCAATAATATCACGGAAGAAAATGTTAAGAAAACCGCCACTTTCGGCGAAACACAAAGAAGCGACGTTGAGAGTTGCTGAAGAACACGTATCCTGGAAGAAACAATGGGAAAAAGTTATATTTTCCGATGAGAAACGTTTTAATTTGGACGGACCGGATGGGTACTCGCATTATTATCATGATCTGAGAAAGGAACCAAAAGTGAAAATGACCAGACAATTAGGGGGTGGATCTGTGATGATGTGGGCAGCGATTGGATTCCGCGATAAAAGTGAGATAGTGTTTTGCACAAACAAAGTGATATCTGTGACGTATAAAAACTTATTGCGTGACAATCTTCTACGTTTTGGAAACCAATGGGCCGGGCGCAATTTTGTTTTTCAGCAAGATAACGCGCCAATTCATGAAGCAAAAACCATTATTGAATGGTTTAAAGAGAAAAGGATTAAAACTTTACAGTGGCCGGCACGATCACCAGACTTAAACATTATTGAAAACATGTGGGGTGAATTGGCACGTCTCGTTTATGGCGGAGGCCGTCAATATTTCACGGTACAGGAACTGAAAACTTCAATAGTGATTGAATGGCAAAATATCCCTCAAAATTATGTGTTAAATTTATATAAATCTATTAATAACAGACTATCGGAAGTGATTAAGAACAATGGAGGATCTATGCATTACTGATCACTCATTTGTTGATTTTTGTTTTACATTTGCAACAGAGCGTCTAAATTTTTGTCGCAGAAATTGTTTAAACATTGGAGTAATAATTTATTATTTAGTTCATATATTACTGGAGGAGATATTTTTAAGTTTATTGTACTTTTATGAATTAAAACTTAATTAGATATCTTGCTAGTTTCGCAAAGAAATGTTGTAACCCTTAAAACCTTTAAAACATCTTACCGCGTCTAAGTTTTTGTCGGGGAGTGTAAATGTAGCTTTGGTCTGCACTCGACCAGTAGTAATTGTCTCCTATATCGCTTTTCATATTGTTTATAACTTCTGTATATATTTTTGGGGTCCTAGCGGGGACGACATCGTAAGTACAAAAGATAAGAATGAAAATTGAATTAATACATATGCACAAATTAAGTTAAAAGTTAATTACAATAGTAGACGACAAAAGTAAATCAAGTTTAATAAAAATAAAAATTCTGGAAATATCCGGTTAAAGGATGTATAGTAAATATGGTAGAATATAATAATCACAAAGCTAATGGAAAAATAAAGATGAAGCTGAAACAAAAAAAAATAACTGTCGAAAAATTTAAACTTTGCTAGCATTATCCAAACACCAACTTATCCGGAATGCAATAGTTTCCATATCATTACGTAGGGGTTTTCACTGGACTATGTACGCATGATTTGCTGATGATATAATCATCAATGAGCTTGAGTTCTAGCACAACACAAGATCTTTTCTAAGAATATGCTGACAAATACCGTATGATATGCGTAATCATAACCGCAATAGTTTTAGTAGTTCTTTCCTTGAGTTTTACTACTACCGAGTTTGCAACTTAAGACCAGTTTCCATCTAAGCGGCGCGAGGCATCATTTTTTTATTTGATATCGCATTGATATAACACATATTGTTGTATTTTTGCGCAGAACCTACTCCCTATTGAATTTTAAAATATTTCTTATTAAATTTGCCTGTCCCTAAAATTATAGAAGGCGACGGCAGCCGACGGTGACGTATTGGAAGTTAAGACCGAAGCTTCCATTCACTCGCGTATTTCCTTTGCATATTGTACTTGGAAAAATATACACGAAGAAACCGAAGCGTTGCTCTTGACCTCCTATTTACATCATCGTTGATAGAAGGTATAAATTATATTAAAAGATCTTAATACTTCTCACAGCTATCTATTTTTTTTGGGTATAGCAAGAGCAATGGAAATTATTTCAATTAAATCACGACGGATAAACCTTCTCGTTTAGTAATATGAGCGTTTGCGTTTTGAATTTTGTTAAGAGCATAATTATAATATTTATCAAAGCTGGGGGTTCCTGCACAATAATAATCGTAGTTTAATTGAGCACCTACACTTATTAATATTCGAATAATTTATTGTTTGATGACGTTTACATTCTACTTACACCTTTGTTGTAAGGCAATTAGCACTAATTGGCGAACGTTGATCACAGACGTAGCATGTAGATATTCCAGCATAAATTAGAGGATCTAGTTTTCTCGTTATTTATTCGTTCTCGTTTAGTCCAAAGAACCCTAGAGTTACACCTGCGGTAAACGCTCGAACTTTTCTAAATAATTTAGTAGTTTGTGACTGATAATATACAGATTCCATTAGGGAAGCCTTTACAAGTTCCAACTCGTATCTTAGGAAAGTGGAATCTCTAATAACTTGGAAAGAAACTTTACTAGGATCTTGCGTTGCAACTGCTTTCTTTCGCACTAATATTTTATGAGCATAATGTCCTGTACTATACGATTATCTAAAACTTTCTGACCAATTTAAATTCGGCTATAATTCCTACAAATTCATTAACCGTCATGGTGCTAAATCACCATGACCCATTATTTGAAATAATATGGTCCTGCGTTCCTAATTCGTGTACGTTAAGGAGAAGGTATTCAAGAACTTAATGAAAAATAAATATATTAAAAAAATACAAAATAAAGATAAAAATTTAAAAATACTTATTTGAATTCAATTCTTGGAAAGGTCCAAATATCTATTCTAGTTAACATAAGTAACAATAAATTTTTTATTGTAATCGAGCACGAAAGTGGTAAACGGATTAAGAAGCTATTGATATCAGAGAACTAGATTGCTATCTCACAAGGGAAATAATATACTGTACTGGTAGCGAAGATAAAATGAAATGGTACAAATCCAATTAGACCGTACTACTCCCTCTTCTTTACACTGATCATGACGAATAATAAGTCTGTTATTGCGCGGGAGAGAGGGCGATAAAATCAAATTTATTAACGAGATTAGATATACGATACGCGGGAGAATTCACGGAATTAAAGAATTTATGGTTTTCTTCAGATAGGAAGTATTTAAGCCATTACCTCGAATTAATTCTAGTCGAATCAACGCTCGTTTCGCGGCAGCCGTGCAGCATTTCCGCAAGAAATTGGTCATAAACCTTAGCCCTCTTACGGAAAGCAGCCATCAGCAAAAAGGATGCGCTTTACATACTTGATACTTTAGTCGCGCTTAATGCATCGCTGTATGTCAACTGTCTTTCCATTTACATAAGTTGCAGCGTCTTTATTTCGAAAATGTTAAATAAATGCGATCATTAGAGGATTTCGCATGTTTCTTTGTGATAATTTTTATAGTAGACTAGTAATGAAATAAGTTCTCAAAACGGCATCAGAGATAAAGAGCAATACAGAAAACACCGGATGATTTTCTTCCCACGTATTTAAATTACTTCCTACTTATAAATAATCTTTTCATCCTGCTTTCCGTGTCTTTTGGGTAAGATAATGAATTTATGTTTTGTTCTTTAAACAAGCTAAAATTGATAGTGCAATACACCATCTGGTTGAACAATGATGACGACTATACTAAAGATTATCTTTAATCAAATATTACAACTTGAATATCAAATAAAACATTTTCATTTCTTAAACACTAGAGTTTCTACAAAATAATTTATTGATCTAAATACATCGTACGAATAGGAGAATCTTCCGAAAAAAATGTTGTATTTCACTGTTCAGACATACAAATGTATAAATAGGAGTATCTGTTAATTAAACTTAGGTATCAAAATTCAGCGCCACTTTCACACCCTGAGTCTAGGCGTCTAGAAAAAAGTTTCGTTTTTCTTATATAACCGCACCGGCAATAACCAATAACAGATACTTTAACCCCTACCAAAAAGTTAACCAAACAAAGAGGAAAATAACGCATTGTAGGTAAATCTAGGTACTAGATAAATTAAATCCAAGCATAAACAGGAGAAAGAACAGAACATGCGGAAATGGTAAATAAACGACTAAAGAATGTGAAATATACAAATGGTCAGTAGCGCTCAGTGACGACGACGCAAACGGGAGGGCGCGGGCAACGATTTCGATTTCTTCCTGTATTTGCATTACATAAGCATAATGTACACAATATTTGTGGAAAATACATGAGGAAGTCGATTCGCTGTCCGCACCCTCCCGTTTACGTCTTAACCCACCGCTACTGCAGATGGCATAAACAAAGACTGTAGAAGTAAAAGGAGTTCTATAGGAAAGGCAGCAACAAGTGTCAAAGAACAAAGATGAAGGAGGACAATTAACGGAGATGATAAGATTAGAGAAATGTAAAAGGATTGCGTTAATGATCCTTTCAATAATGGAAGACGAGAACGAAGAAGAACAAGCAATGGTGGCAGAATTGAGAAGTCTTAGAAATAATAATAATAACCTGGAAAAATAACAAAAGCCCAGGAAGCGACAATATAATGGCTCAAATGTTTAAATATAGAGGAAATACATGGACTAATAGTTAACATTTGGGATAATCCAATCTAAGCACCATGCACATATTGCTTAGATGCATTCTTGGGACAGTACCTTGGTTGATATGCAATCAAACCCTCTTAAGCATATTTCAGAAAAGACATGTACAATGGCACAAAAGCAAACTAGGACGATACGCAGTAAACCTGTACGAAAGTGAGCCTTGCTTACACTGCTCATACTGCTTCGTCACTTGCTAGTCGTCCAAGTATACTTTTGCCCAGTCATACATGTACTGATACATCGGCTATGCAGAATCAAATAATAGATTTTTTACATAACACACACATACTGAAATCATAAATTCCTTGCTTAGTTTTTATAGATGGTGACGTCTATTGAATGAATCATTTTTCTACAGAAAACCTCTTTATATGACAACACGAAATTACATTTCATATTACTTGTGCAACACTGAGTCACATTTGTTTATTGACTATTACATATTGTGTATTGACTTGGCATTATGTATTCCATGAAAGTGTTTTGACTTGTATTGGATCCAGTAGTGTTTGCAGAATTATTCGGGTATCATTTTGCAGAAATGTTACGTAATAAACAGTAATACCATGAAGATTAAAATTTTCATTGGTGAATTCCCAACTTGCCGAGGCCTACTATCCTCGCAGAGTTGTTGAATATTTATATGTATTCTATTCTGTAAAGGCCGATGTAGCATTAATTTGAGCAATTTTAATTGATTATAATATCTAGGTATAAATATTCTCATTAATTCTTGTTACATGTCGTTTACAGATATTTTAATTGATTAGAATATCTATGTTTGGATATTCTCTTCAATACTTGTTACAAAGATTCGTTAAAGCCTGAAAAAGAACGAAGTGTATTAGGCTGTAAATCGATAAATTTGTGACATGGTTTTCAAGTCTTGTTTCCATTTTTAGAGAACTGTTTCTGCGAGTATTGTAAAAATTTTCTCAATTAGTACACTTAGCTAACTAAAAAAATATAATGCTAAGATAGCTTAGCTTTCTCATGGTGTGGATGGAATAATTCACGGCAAACGCAACAAAAGGAGAGAAAAAATTACACTAACACACGGACATGTTTCTGCCTACCTGGCATCATCAGCGTGGTTTCGAGAGTAATTTTTTATCTCTACCTTCTATCGCTGTTGCCTCACAGTTAATGCCATAACTTTCAAAACGACAAACTCAACTTTTCTTGGCGCCCTCTAGTGCCAAAGAAACGCATGTCTGCCGTTGAGGAAGCAGCGACATAAACCGGGTACTGTTCCGCAAACCATCGCTCGAGCAGTTCTCTGACTGCTAAACAGGAGATGGCGACGCTGGTAGCGCTTTGGAAAAGGGATATTCCGACAGGCTTACCATGATGTATATAAACAGAACACATCATAAATTGTGAATTATTCCATCAATACCATAAGGAAGCTAAGCTATCTTAGCATTATATTTTTTGGTTATTGTTTCTAGGCATTTTCTGATGTGTTCTACTTAGCTAACTGTTTAAAATACTTCAAATCGAAATTTCACTGCAAGGAAAAGTACCTAAAATGCTTCTACCTCGTTGAATACAGATTTCATAATGTTCTTATAATTTCGTTATATGAGGAATACCTTTCAATTTTTAAAATTTGATACAAATTGTCTTATGGTTTTTCAAAATATTCATGTACATTTTCACATGCTTCCGAACATTTTTTTCCACTCTGAACGTGGTACTGCAATTAAAAATAATATCAATACTTTAACCTTAACTTTAAGCCAACCGCAATAAAAAGTGAAGCAGTCAGTGTATAATATCATAAGCAAGAAACTTGCAGCAACAGGAGCAGGAGTTAATAGCCCCCAATGCAAGGACAGGCATGAATATTTGAAATTAAGCCTTCGGAAAAAGATTGATAACATGAAGGATTCAAGTGGTGGAGCCACTGTAATACATTTTGAGTACTGCATCGAAATGTGTAATACTTATGGCAAATAACCTAATATTGTTTCTGTGGCAATAGCGTCACCATCAAAAGGATTTATTGGTGTTAATAATGTTGTAGCTTATGTTATAATATCGTAATTACAACTAACCTAACAAAGCATTAAATTAAACATAGAATTGGATATACACGAAGTTTATTTCAATTCGCACATCGTGTAGTTCAACAACTGCTAAATTTAGTTTGTATGGGCAGAATGGATGCATGATATTTTTTGTATGTTTACAGTAAAACAGCATATATTTATTTTAGAAGAAGTTGAGAAAGATTTTTCTTAAATATCAATAATTCCTTCTTCTATAAACTGGAAGACATTTGCCTTCGGATTTTACAGATGCAACAACATTCAGGCAGATAATACGCTGCAAGGTATTAGTTTTCTCTTGTTGATGTCGAAGTATTTTAATCGACAAAAACGTTCAAATGAAAACACCAAACTTCTTACTTTTATTTTGCTTGTCTGCGACAATTTTGTACTAAAATATACCTTTTGCGTATTTAAGTTTCCTATGTCATTGTAGAGAGAAACACACCAAGATAATGCTGGATATGCTTTATCGTTATCGGAATTATGGAAAATCTGGCAATCACAGAGCCGTGGGCGTAGGAGTTAATAATTTTGAGAGAGGGATCACATAGTGCTTGCCATGTTACAGCATATTTTGATTTCATAATTATATATTGTAATGTTACATGAAATAACAACGACAAGGTTAGCTGTCATCAGCGCCAAATTCACTTCTCATCTTGGCATTGTCCACCTATCGGGTATGAGGGTCCATCTGTTGGTAGGAAGTCCGATGCCTAAAGAAAGATTCCTGCGTTTAGCCGAATATCTCTGGGGCGGAAAAATAAGAAAATTATTATAGAAAATTAATATAAGTCCAGCCAACGACAATCGTGGGGAAGACTTATATTAACTACTTTTATCTGTCATTCTACTTTCATCACGTTAATGTCCAAAATTTCTACAGCAAGTTCTAGTGCATACGTTAGTCGTATAGAAGTTTTCTTTGTCAATTTAATGTCTTTCGATCCGTTTCATCTAAATTCGCAGTGTAGTTTAACGTTGTAGTGTTGCATGTGGGCAAGAGTGTCATCAAAGAACACAGAATCCCATCCTCAGTTGCGTCCCTGCATCATGCTACAGCAGAAATCGTTTCTTTCGGCATATATTTCAATAATAGTACATTTTCTATTGGTAAAAATTATCATAGGTCTATGGAATAAAACAATTGCCAACGTATTTGAACAATGATGAAAAATAGTAAATATTTCAGTTTAAAAAAATTTTTAATAAGTGTTTTCAGTAGTCTATTGGTGAAGAAAAGAGGTTCGAAGAAAGGCATAAACCTGGTGTTTATGTAATAGAAAGTCACGAGATTTGAGGTTAGTAGTTATTTTCATTTCTACGTCTTAACACGTTTCCTCTGATCTGCCGAAAGAGTGTCTATGGACATTCCCGGATTCACGACCCGCAATTTTTGAAGAAAATTTAGAATTTCGACAAATTTCCAAAAATTTTCCAAATTTCACGTTGGTAAAACATTACAAAATTGGCGCCCAACGAGACTCTTAATCTCTCTTCTGTATTATGTGCAAGTACTTTAATTTTCGCAACACCGATGACACCTTTCAGTCCTGCTATGATTTTAAAACCTTTTTGGCCAAGAAATAACTATGAGCTGGAATACAGAGTGCTTTCACAATTTGAAAGAAACAGATTGTCAACGAGGATTCTCTCATATTAAATCTATCACCCACAGATCTACAATAGTTTAAGATATGCAGAAGCAATATAATCAGCACAACAAATTAAAGATTGGATTCAACTCCATCGATAGGAATCTAGTGTTGCAAGTAACTAGTAATTGCTTTCCTGTTGGAATCAGCAACGGTCAGCACAAGTCAACAACAACCAGTGTTCGAATCGCATGTAAATATGTGTTGTTCGTGTCGAATCTTTTGTGTGTAAGAGTTGTAAGTAAACTACCTCTTGAATCCGTTGTAAGTCAACGGAATTCCGGTCGTAGAATCGCGTGCAAATGGAAATTATGTGTATCGAATCTGTATGTGATATCCTGTGAACGACCCAAGATACGATTCTTTTGTACTAACGTTGTAAGTAAACTACCTCTTGGTCCCTCTGTAAGTCAGCACTATGCCGGTGGCAGAATCGCACGTTAATAGGTATTGTGTGCAAATCTGTATGTGACGACCTAAGATATGAAATGTATAATAATACGGAATTCCTGGTACATTCTTATTAGCAGCTGTCTAGATTCGAATACGAATTTAGACCGTTTCCATTTAATCAGCTCTAAAAGTAAAATCCATTTGTCAGAAAGTATGTACGTTTGCTTGTCAAAAGAAAGAGAAAAAGTGCAAGAATTAGAAAGCAGTGTCGGTATGGTGTCGCTTCGATCACTCAATAGTAATAAAAAATAACTAGGACTAAAATTAAGAGAAAATATTCATATACTTTCTTTAGTGCTGTTTTTCTTTTTTTGCCCTAAAATTAGAAACACACAAAGAAAGTCACCGTGTTCAAACCTGAAAGATGATGGGCATGTTTTTAATTTCTGATGTGAAAATCATATACATATGTGTTAGAATAGTTAGAGGATCTTGGCGCACCCTAATACTGCTTTAGAATCTTCTTCCTTCAATTCTGCAGGGACTAGAAATGGCTAAAACATTGAAGTCTTTTGTGACATGTGACATGCTGCATTTACATAGAATGTGTTCTGTCATCAACATTTTCTGGCTGTAGACAGATCGATTGCTTTTGTAATGTGACATTTTAGGGTTGTATTTCCTGCCAATAAGCCTACCAGCATTCTGAGATCATTTGCCGCTCATGAACCCGATTCAGGGATTAGCTTGCGCTGATGTATATCAAGTGTAGGACTACAATGGAAACATGCGGACTGAAAAATTATGGTAACAGTGGTTCGTGGTACATTAGAATAAACATAGCAGTAGAAAATTCCATCTTTGATTAGAAAGCAACATAATAATCGCGACGAGCTCATACGATAAACCGTTTAAAGTAATCTTGAGAGAAAAACCCGAATCTGGTAAGAACAGATGCTAATTTTGGCGTTAGTATTTATGAGGAAGTTCTACATGCATCGCTTGTGCGATGTGCCACGGTATTCGAAACAGTGATATATGCTACACCATCTTGTGCGTAAGAGAGTCTGCGTCGACAACCTCGTTCCCTTTGGTAGTCAAGCAACCTCAATGGTACTAACATTTGATGATATGGACTTTGAACAAGTTTGCTAGTCCCTGCAAAACCTAGTGATGCTGACACTGTAACTTGGTGAGGGTGCCAGATATAGTGGTATAGCTGGCAATGAATTGCAGACTGGCTAGCACGATAAGGTTCTAAAATGAATTTTACAGGACGTAAACCGGATCTAGGTATAACCAAGAGCGTAGTGTATGCTGTAGTTAATGAGTACGTCACAAAGCAACATTAATTGTATTGCTATCTTGCAGGTAAACAGAGGCTCGGCAACAAATTATAAAGGGATTAAACAGGATAGCGATATGTCGATTAGTAGTGCATGACTGTTTGAGAAATCATCTTAAGAAGAGGAGGAAATAGCCTTCTATATTATTTATTTACGAGTGACCAGCGTTGAGTCAGCGCAGATTTGCTCTGCGAAAGGCAATTTGTTGTCGAAAAAAGAATTTATACAATGGCTGTTAAACATGATCGACCTGCCCAATTAAAGCTGATACCAAAGTCGCATTAATAGAATAGGCTCGGTGAGCCGCAGTGTTAAAGATGCAAGACACTCTATCCTGATTATGGACACAATCAATCAGTCAGTTTTTTTTTTTTATAACGGCTGTAGATAAACTACCACTTGGACCTTCTGCAGGTTAACTGTATTTTAGTGTCAGGAGGATGTATCGCATCTGTGTTTGCTAACATTTGAACTTCTTTGGCAGCTCTTTCACGCGGGTAATTTCAACACACTATTGAAAGCGCAAAATATAACCTTTTAACAGTTGACAGCAATTTCTACGATAGTGAGTACCAACATATATTTAATGGAATTCGAAAAAGTTATATAGCTGGCTGGTTATTTTAATTATTTGCTGCGAAATTGCTAGTAATGGCGTACCTCGTCTGCTATCGTAAATGACCTACGTGTGTGTTATGCTCGTGCTCTGTATTTTCAAATCCACCCCTGGCGTTATGTAAAAGAGATTACGCTACTTTACTTTCACTTTACCATTACTCCCAAGATACTTTTATTATAAACGCACTCATTGAAACGTCACAATTTGAGATTATTTTCAGTTTAAACTGCTGAAAGAATGTCGAGTGACACTACCGGACCTACAAACCGTAAAATTAACTAATTAATTTTGACAGATTAATTCTGCCCAGTTTATTATTCGTATAAAGCACTACAATATATATTTGTACGCTATTGTTTTACAATCTTAAATTCATAAATAAAGCGTTGACAAGTTATTTGAGAAAAGCGATCTATTTTTAATGTGGGTGTACCAATTTTGCGCCTAATAGATGCTATATATAAACGATGAACGTGTTTACGGCGCTTTCTGAAGCGTTTGCTAATGAGGGTAACCAGTTCGAGTGTTTCAATGCTGTAATAACAGTAAATTTTAATACATACATGATAACAGCGGGGCACTATTGATTTCCTCATCAGTTTTCGTTAATGTTAGTTAACTTGTTTATAAACGCGCCGCGGGCTAATGCACCTGAAGCTAGATACAATGTTTGTAAACCTGCGAAAGCAAAACAAGATATCATTTCTAAATATTATGCATTGATTAATTATCCGCATGTATGTATGAACCTTACAATTAGTTGCAATAATAGTTGCATCTTTCTACAGCCATATGGCTTTCCGATACAATGAAATATTTCAAGGTATGCGGTTGCATATAAATCCCAACTCGTTAGCTGATCAATTGCGGCGTTACCTTGGTCCATAATATAAATTTTACTGAGAATGAACTAACAACTATAATATAACAACCTTGTTACATCGTATCTGCATATCTATAAAAGACCTACACCACTACATCGGCATTTTTATAAATTCAAAGGTTGTATGTACAAATATTGACAACACATTTTAATACGATCAGAATTTGAGAAAATTTTGTTCTTATTGTCACAATTCAATGTGCTTTATTTTCCCAAAACGTTCACTTATCAACTTTTGCGGTATAATTTGACTGTTTAAAAATATCTTGTATATTTGTTGTGCTTCCTTTTTTGTCTACTTTTAATTTTCCAAGAAATGATTTATTGTTCATATAGACCAAGGCTTACTTAACTTTTTCAGATAAATAAAGCTTAATGTAGGTAATTAATAATTGAATTTAATACAACAGATTATAAATAACTCTAAATCACATTCGTTATCAAAACAAATTGAAATTCATCAAAGATAACTGGAAACAGGAACAAGTCTAATAATGCTTTACCATATCAATAAAAACAGATGTTAAACCTTAAAATTAAACGAAAGTTTAAAATATAATAAATATTAAAATACAAATATCAGTGGCGTACATATTCAAAAATTTCCTTCAACGCCAAAATGCCGGAACTAAAAGTACAGTTTGTTATTATTTTAATAAATGGCTGTTTATTATATCGACAAACACATACTTTCGTACACTACATGGAATAATGGTTATTCCTCAAGTTTTAAACGGGTATTTAATTAAGTTTCAATTTGATAAACGTACTTCATTGTTGTAATAAATATATTAGCTAATATAGTAATTGTTTTGTTGCTTTAACAAAATCAAGTCAACGAATACACAATATTGAATTAATTCTTCCATTGCATTTTTTACTTACAGTAAATGTTTGTGGCTTTCTTTGAAATGTTACTGCAAAATCCTTTTTTTCCTTTTTAGTTAATATTCCAAGTTCTTTTGTCGTAAATTCTCGCAAATTGTTTTTTTTTAACTTCTTGAGTTTATTTTCCTTTATTATTTTCGTCGAAGTGCTTTTTGATTACTTTCAATAACTTATAAGTAAACATAATACTTTCAATGCTGTTTAAAATTGAATTTTTGGATAGGAAGTTTTGCCGAGAAACCTCTTTTGCCAAAAATCTTTTTGGTATCTCTCCGTGTTGTTTGCTCGTTGTCAATCCACCGATTTGAAACTTTTTATGGTTTCTATGGCTTAACGATGAGCATTTCCGATGTTATAGATGGCGTTGTGAATTTTGATGCTAAAGTGTAAAGTAAGTCGAAAGTTTAAACTATATGTTAATAAATATCAATCGCGTAAGTATTCGGAAGGTCCTCCCAACACCAACGATTCATAACAAACACATTAATTTAGAATATTTTGGAATAATAAAAAATTAACAAGTCTCATATCCCGGATTTCAACTTCCGTAAAACAAAAGAATTCGTAAAATCTTACTAAACTGTCCAGAAATTATCTTTGTTCCAATTTTGCCGTAAGTGATTCCATCAATACCATGAGGAAGCTATTTTTGCATTATTTTTTTTGTAGTTGAATAAAGTTAAGTAAAAATGTGTTTTTGTATTTCATATTTCGCTCTTAACATGTTTTTAGCCCTGAGTAAGCAAGCACGGCAGCCAACGCACAATTACCTTGCTCATATCCAATTCCTTAGCAAATGTATCACAAACACGTACTTTCGGGATCTTTCACGATCATCTAGCATCATTTGGTGAACTTTTCCAATGCTTCGGTAGTAGTTGCAGGTTTGTGCCGTTCCAAACGTTTATCGTCAACGTAGCTGACGTAGCTGATATTATTCAGCTACCCAAAATTTCAGGTTGGTAAATAATGGTCCAGCTTCCATGTCGGGTTTAATTTGCGTCACAATTTAATGATGGCTCGATATTCATTTTTTCCACAACCATTAAACAACAACATCGGTAAAGTTTTCAAAAGTACATTTCAACACACGCGCAATTATATTACCAGAATATTTTTGACGAATAGTCTCACCTCTACCATCGTATCACTGCGTGTTTATGCAGCACACTTTACGGCTCGGCATATATTTGGCTACAACAATCCAAATTGTTCATAGAAGATACGTGGACATCGTTATTTGCAAACAGTGCATCTACTACATTGAACAGTATTACAGAAAAGTATTGTAAACGGCAGTAAATGTTACAAATAATGTACCACTGTTTCCATATATATCCCCACATGGCTTGTTATTAATGTTCGAATTTTGAATAATTGTTCTAATTGGCCTAATATAATTCCCACCAATTTATTCCTTATAATTATTATAGGTTAACAAGATGTTAATCCTAGATGAAATATAAAACAAATATTTACCTTACTCAGCATTAGCAAATATTAAGAATAACTCAGGCAGCATTTGGATAAATATGAAAACTAAGGGGGGCAAAAAAGGGTTCTTATTACCACCCCTTCTATTTGCACGCTATATTCACTTACATAGCAATCAGTGCTATAGTTTTTTAACTTCTTCGGGCTATACGTTACAATTTGTACTTAATGCATTGCACATCCTAAGGTTTTTAAAATTATAAACCTAATTTGTGTTGAAGTTCTTTTATTTTGTCGTTTACATCTTTTTTGAAAAAAATGTGCAGTTCAAGGATGAGCAGAAAGTCCAATTTTGGCAACGTGGTTTATGCAGAAATATATTAATGTATGCGTACTGCGTAAATTTCGTGATTGCCACTAAATATTAATTTATCGCGGTATAATATGTCGGTAGTTCATCATTTCGTCAGTAAATCATGGTAACAGCTACTTATTACGCGTGCACGCATGCGGCTTGTATGTACAGATATATCTATGTATATCCAGTCATGATGAACCTATTATTCTTAATAACGCATTAGTGGTGTGGAGTAGTTGCAATTAACATTGGAACGTGCCATTGTTGCGCTAATTAATCGCTCTCAAGGCAGTAAAATTTATTAATTAATGTTCGAATAAGTGCTCTGTTTTCTAGCGAGCGTAACAATGTCATCCAGCTAATTAGCATCTGGTCGGTACGTGTCGTGCGATTTTTAAGGTTTTCAGGTATTGTTTCACATCTAAACATACAAGGGCGACAATTAAATTTGTGAGGCTGCATATTGTCAGGGAGTTTTTGAATTTAAATGTATTCCTTTCTTTAAAATCTTGACTATAAAATTCCTTTCGTCCAGTATTTTAATTTTTTCAATATGTAGATTGTGTCTGTGTAAGGAAAAAGTACGCTGAAGAACCGATATAATTGAAGTAGCTAAATTGAAATTTGCTTGGAGCAACCATTTTGTTAATCCAACCAGGGGCGACTGGTACACTGTTGTGCGGAGCTCCAGAACGCATTAAAACATTTCTAACTAAACAGTATTTAGGTACTAATATAATTATTACATTGTTGAAATTTACTTTGAAAACAATATATATATATACATACTTTAACGCATATTTTATTAATCTCCTTAAAACTAATCGAGAATCAAGTACCAAGTAACGAAGCAACACGAACATATACGGCCGCATATCGAAGTGCTCGCAGCTCTATTTTTCAAATAAGGCTTTTCCATTGACCAACTCTGCACGTAACTAACTTTTGCAAGCATAGCGATTTTGTGGCTGCAGTCACTACAACCACAAACATTCAACATTCACGGTGGTGCAGGTGTTTTTCTCGTGTACGATATCGTATTTACAATAACATAAATATAGTTCGTTACACCGATTCGAATTAAAATTTAAGTTAAGTTAAAACGTTCCATCTATTATGTTAACTTAACTCCAGATACCGCAGTATTTTAAGCCGAAATAGTAGCAGTGCTGGGGTGTATTGAAGAATTAAACCGGGAAGCAGGTAACTATTGATCTGTTGCTATCTATTCAGACAGTCAAGCAGTAATAAAAGCGCTAGATTCCACACAGGCGAATTCGAAATTGGTGTGGGACTACGTGAATGCGCTTAGTAGGCTGGGAAGCCGAACTAAGACGACCCTGGCCTGGGTATCAGCATCGAGGAAACATAAAGGCAAACGAATTAGCCCGAGCAGCCTTGTCAACTGCTGAAAATCGCCCAATGCACTCTGTGGGAAATGACAGTAGTAAAAGCAGCCACTAAACAATCTCAAGACTGGTGGAAGATTATTCCAGGTTAGAAGTAGGCCTGAATTTGCAGCACACCTACTAAGCAGAGACAGGAAGTCTCTTAGAACAATAGTGGACCTGCTAACAAGACACTGTATGGGCTTGACAGAAGAAACAGTAGAATCCGCCAGGCGGAAGAAGAGATTGCCATCCATGTGTTGTACGACTTCATAGCATTGGCAGGAGTACAGCTCTCAGAAATGGGCTCGGAATACTCAAAATCATCACTCACAAGGCTGCTAAATCTAGTGAAGCTAATGTAATTGATCTATTGAGAGAGGAACCACAAAAATCTGAAAAGATCGCAGTGGGATAGGTCAAGAACCACGTCTGGTAGTAATCTAATCTAATTCGAGATAAAATTTTAATTTATGTCGGTGCAACTATGTTACGCAGATAAAACTAAAATTAATTTTATTAATTAAACTTATCTTAATACAATATGGGTTTGAATAGTTGAGTGTAGGCTTTCACGACCGTAATCCATAGTTCCGCTGAACGAATGACGCGATTCAGTGGAACGGAACGGTTATGGATCAGCAAATCGGAACGGTTATGGATCAGCAAAGCGGAACAGAAATGGAACAACAACACCAGTCTTTAGAAATCTTCTGAAGAAGCTGACAGCATGGTCAGCGAAACGTCAAGTAAAATATTAACTACACGACATATCCGAAAGACATTTCTACTAATATGGGTTTGAGGTCGCGATGAGAACGGTGCCTTATTTTGTTTTTTGTGCGTGTTATTTGTAAAATATCAAGCGACACGTTATAACAAAAAGCATTTATCAGCAAAAACAGTTAGATTCTGCTTATTGAATTAACGTGTAGAAACACAATTATGAAGTTGACAGAAATCGATATGTGCTATCGCCATTTACAAACTGCGTATACGATTTTGTGAGCTTTTTGAACTTTAATTCTTCCAAGAAATTATGAATCTAGCGAATCTGATAAATCCGGTGTATCTCATGATTTAATAAATCTTAGTGCACAACTTGATAACATGTTTTAGGAACATTTAAGGGTACCTGAAAGGATATTCAGAATGAATTCCTGTAGTATATGTAAGAAGTGTGTGAAGAAGACAGTGTAGGAGATATAAATGATATAAATTATTTAGCTGTTGTAGCAGACGAATTCAAAATATAAAATGACTATGGTGAATGAAGAAATAAGGTGGCGATTGAGTCACGGTATGGAGGTACTTCTCTTAAGACGAGCTAAGTAATCTGTACTTTATAGATGCTAACACGGACAAGAGCTGAACGATTGGATTTAAAGAATAGTTTCATTTTTTTTACCAGGACAACGCTCATAAACATAAAGTACAGATTACTCACGAGTGGTTATTATATAATTGCCCAACGGTGATAGATACGCTCTCACTCTCACCAGATCTTAACGTCATTGAAAATTTATGGACGAAACAAAACAACCAACTTAGAAAATATGATATAACCATAGCAAGCAAGTTCTAAAAAAGAAACTACTACTAGAATGGTACAATATTTCACCTGAAGCTATTACAAAAATAGGTGGAAACCATGCCTAATTGCTTAAGAGAGGTAGTCGATAAGAAGAAATATCTCAGCCAATATTAAGAATCATAGTTTACAAAACATTTGCCTACCCTCGAACAAAACTTTCACTAATGTTTCAATAATAACTAAACATAACTGAGCAATCGGCGTCGGAATAATTGGATTTTTGTGCCTATAGACACTTAATTCGTTCAAATCTTTCCAAAATTGATCAGAATGGCAATTTTTTATCATCATATCATAACTTTTGTTGGATATGTCAACTATGGCTGTGGAGGATTTTTGAATTGGCCTGTTTTGACAGGTGCTTGAAGATCATAAAGGTCTAATAGTTGAATATTAAAAAAAGCAACTTTATTGTTAACATCTATAACGTGTTAACATATGAAACCAGGATATTCCTTGTTGGTGCTTCCAATAAAAATAAAATAAAAAAGTTGACATCTACTTCAAGTGCAAGCGAAAGTAATATGTCTACAAACATATTTTAGATAATCGCTACGTTTGCAAAATTTGGATTTTCTTTTCTACTTACTTCTGGAAATATTTTTGCTCTAGGCTCGAAACGCTGTATGGAAATGTCAAAGTTAGAGGCAACCAGTAACGACCAAGCAACGAGTTACGATTAGAATCGAGAAAATTCAATCCTTTTTTACTCCCACTCTTACAAGACAGGATGTAAATATTTTCGCTTGCAAGTGTAAACAAGCGCTTCTACTACTTCAAGTTCTTCGGTAAACATTGACTCATAACAACGTCAATTTCAAATTCACAATTCAAGCTGAATTGAATATTAAAAGTTTAATTATCTAGATTGGTGCAGCTAAATTGAAAACATTAAATTAATTAATCGCAGATTCGTAAATGTTAATGTCTCGAAAAGATAACTTCTACTTGAAGATCAAAGGTACATGCTTTATATTTTGCTACATCATCCATCCCTCCCAAAACGTACACCTACACACATTACTCGGATTATCCGTTTTTCTTATAGAATAGATCAAAAGCAATACAAGTTAATAATCTACACGTTAGTGAGTTCTTGAAAAGTCAAAGGGAATCATTAATCTTGGAACTATCGGCGGTGTTATCTTTTCGCCTTTGACATTTTTTGCTTGTACGTCGTGGGAGAGGAAATTTAGCTTTAGTTTATTTTGGAACGCGCGCAAAAGTAAGCAAACAAATGTTAACACTCCTTTCGACCTTCATCTTCGAAACACACCAGAAGTTTCCGCACCCTACCAGCGGCGTTACGTAAACGCTTTTCTATTCCTGACGTTTTATTTACGTCACCCAATGCCATCGATTCCCCTTAAATGTATAAGAACGTATGATAAGAAAAAAAACGTTCAACTGCTGATTCTAACGTCTTATGGTGCTTACGATGTAGCGTAAAAAACGTCTACAATAACTTTAAAGTGATTTGCGCTTAGAAAATTATCGTTGAAAGCTTTACTAACGCAGTATTGTACAGGTACCGTAAAAACGGTGTGTTCTGTTTATCAAGCTGTTTACAAACAAATCCTATATTTTCTCTCTGAAACAATTGTTTAACATTTATGCGCCACCGTGTGCAAGATTATCAATTATCAAATCATTACCAATCATTAAAAAAAAAGGAACAATTAATTCCGATATCGTCTCTCTAAAATAACAATATGCTGCCTCCTGTCGGGTTTCTGATTTTTATCAATGCTGCATCCAGTGTACCGCAAGTCATCATATTAAGATTGTTGTTGTTTGTATTTTTAATTGATGATCTATCACATTATATTGTAGGATTTGTGAGCTTGTACTTCGATGGCTTTAATGTGTTTGTGGCTGGACGAACTTTTTGTGAATTGTATGAATGCTTTTGAAAACGTAATTCCTTGATTTAATGACACTATTCATTATAGACATTATAATATATTCTTCCCTAACACAGACTAATCACTGCGTTTAAAACTGAACAGTACTAGTGATTGATTTCGACTTTTTCGAAATTATTGAGTCTTACAGCAAGTTATGTTGGCTTCAATCGAGTATATAGATAAAAGTGCGCGATGCTGGATGCTGCAAGGTAATACTTTTTATTGATATTGTAATTCTTGGTTACTATAACTTTTCGCCAGCGATGTACACTACCGTTCATATATTTGCGGACGATTAAAAAATAGTTTTTTTTTAATTCGGATAAAAACAAAAAGTCATTTGTAATTTAATTTACTTCTGTACATTGAGTATATTATACAAAACTAAAAATATTCCAAAAAGAAATGTTGTACTAATTATCATTAGGTCTATACGGATTTTTCGTCTATATGTCCATCCTTTGACTTAATTACTGCGGTACATATTCGTGGCATTCTTAGAATTAAAGATTTCAAAAATGTTGCTGGGATCTCGGTCCATGCTTGCTGGAGCTTTCTCCATAAATCTTGTGAACTAGTCACTCCTTTTTGGCGAATCCTTCTGTCCAGTTCATCCCATATTAATTCGATAGGCGACAGGTCAGGAGACTGAGGTAGCCAAATCATTCTTTTAAAACGATCTTCTTCTTCCAGGGATGCTAGATAGTTTCTGCATATACGAGAAGAATGCTTAGTGTCGTTATCCTCTTGAAACGTAAAGTTTCGACCTCGTAATCGTTCCCCACTTGGTACAGCATTCTCTTGTAATATTTTGAGATAGCCCTCTTTACGAAGTATTCCCTGTATTCTTACTAAATCACCTACAGCTGATCCCGCAAAACCATTACGTTACCTCCACCGTGCTTCACTGTAGGTAAAATACACTGTTCACTAACTCTTTCACCAACCTGTCGCCTAACAAACGTCCTCCGTTTGGAGCCAAATGTTTCAAATTTGGACTCATCTGTCCACAGCACGTTGCATCACTGTTCCAATGTCCAGTGTCTGTGTTCTTGTGCCCACTGCAATCTTTTTCTTTTATTTTGAAATTTCAAAAGCCGTTTTTTGGCAGCTACTCGTCCCTTCAAGCCTGTCGCAATTAATCTTCGTTTCACGGTCGAATGCGAAATAGGATTTCTTCGTGAAACATTGACTTGCTGCGTTATTTCCGGAGCCGTTAGGAATCTGTTTCTTTTTGAAACAAGAACCATGAACTGATCCTCAGCAACTGTTGGCTTCTTTTTGCGTCCAGAACGTTTCTTATCAGCCAAAGAACCCGTTTCCGCCACCCGTTTTAATGTTGTAAATCTGCTGTGAATCTATATTTTTAAGACAAAATAAAAATGATGCCATTGTTAAGGTGCAATTTGGTAGGATTATTGTATATTAAAGACGACAAATTGGAATTTATTATCTCATAAAATACTTTACATATATTAAAATGTCGCAAGTTATATATAAAAGAAGATTGGACAATTATTTTCAAGTAAACTGTATAACCGAGGATTCTAAGAAGAAAGCCATTTTGCTAAACGCATTTGACGAGGAAGCATACAAATTATCTTATAATTTGTCTCTTCCGCGGTTACCGGAAGATAAAACTTACACAGAATTAACCGATTTATTCAACAGTTATTATATAGTAGCTGAATCAGTTTTTGTAACCAGAGCTAAATTCGTTGCTGTTTTCAGGAGCTCCAAAAAAGTTCATCAGGCAGCAATGCAATCAGTTTCTGACCGATCACCACAATATTCTATTGAAAAATGTTTATGTTGCTGTAGGAACAATCATATCACTGCAAAATTCCGTTTTCGTAATTACACATGCCATCTTTGCAAAAACAGTGTAAAATTAAAATAAACAAGAGAAAAGATAAATATATTCAGGATATTCTTGAATCAGAATTGTTTTCTGGGCAAAGTAAAAGATACGTTGAAAATCCTTTCATTATTAGTATTTTTATAGGTAACAATTTATATAAGTTTCAGTTAGATTCTAGAGCTAGCATTTCAGCCATGTCTAATAGTTTCTGGGAAGAAAATTTTACAAAAAATTATATTATATTACCAGATAAAAATTTAAAATGCTAGTTCTAGTTATTTGCAAATTTTATGTTTGCTCTAATAATGTTAACATTTTTGCAGTTAAAATAGTGGCTCACCTATCCTCGGTGAGATTTCATGGCATTATATAACGTTAGAGTCACTCAAAACAATTTGCCAATAGTATTGATAGCGTAGAATCCCTCATCAGCAGGACAATCTATTTTCACCTGGGCTAGGTACATTTAATAAAGGCACAGTTTCTTTGAAATTAAAAAATGTGTTGATAGTACCAATATTTACTAAAAAATAGACCATTACCATGCAGTATGCGGAAGAAAGTTGAAGTAAGACTAGAAAATTTAGGAAATGTAGGTGTTATTAAACTGGTAGATTATTCGTCTGGGCAATTGCTTGCCAATTGTTCCGGTTATTAAAAACTCTGGAGCAGTCAGAATATGCGGAAATTTTAAAATCACATTAAACCCGTTATTAGAAATTGATCCAATCCGAATTCCTAGAATACAGGTGGTGTTACCTGTTCAAAAATAGATTTGTCACAGGCGTATGCTCAGATATATTTAGAAAGTTCTTGCAACTATTTCTACACATTTTTCGGTATTAAAAATTTCAAAAAATCATGGAATGTCTGCTTCCTTGATTCCTTCTTTGTAGTATTAATACTGGCAAGAATTGGAATGGTTAAGTAAGAATTTAGATTAAAAGTTAAGGCTGATAAATGTAATTTTTCACCAGAAAAAAAGTCATTATCTTGGTTATATAATTGATAAACATGATCTTCACACTTCACCTGATAAAATTTTTGCTGATAAGAACGCATCCGAACCTAAAAGTGTGAAATAATTGCAATCGGTACTTAGAATGATTAATTATTATAGCACGTTTACCCCAAATTTAACTTCTTTATTACATTCACCATGTGAACTTTGAAGAAAGTAAAAACTGGCAATGGGGCGATGCTTGTCATAACAATTTTAGAAAGATAAAAGATATTTTAACTTCTTCCGCTGTTCTATTATAATCCGAAGTAAAACTTGCGACGGAGGGAAGTCGCTATGGCATCAATTGTGTTTGGCTCATATTTTGCCAAACGAACAAGAACTACAGTAGCCGAATAAATTTCAGTTCAAGTTC
Source organism: Oryctes borbonicus (assembly GCA_902654985.2). Classification (NCBI taxonomy): domain Eukaryota; kingdom Metazoa; phylum Arthropoda; class Insecta; order Coleoptera; family Scarabaeidae; genus Oryctes; species Oryctes borbonicus. The sequence continues at coordinate 429,585 of LR736867.1, read as the reverse complement.
AATCAACATGTATACGGCCGAGAATCTACTTTAATTAGTGACAAACCTCTTCTCGTTATTTTTAACCCTAAAAAATGTATCCCACAGTATTTTATGCCGTTGCGCAGTTATATTATCACATTATAGGATACGTTAAGTCGCTACTTTTTATCGCTTTTACCGGTCCGAGATGATGCTAATAAACTTTGGAATTCTGTTGATGTGGATTATATTATTTTTTCTTCCAGTGATGACTTTTTTTTTATTAATTTTGGTGCAATTCAGGAAGGTACTAAATCCGATCAAATTTTGAAATATTTTAAAACAGAATGGCCAAAATTTTCTAAAACTGACTTGAAATTTAAACAGTGCTATACAATTAGGCACGAATTTACCATTGAAAATAATGTATTGTTATAGAATTGCTATACAATTGAATTTAAAAGAACATATTTTACCCAAATTGATGTACTATGTGCTACCAAAATATCCAAGAACATAAATAACTCGCCCAAATCAAAAGCATTACGAAAACTCGCTGATCCTTTCGGTGCATCCTCCAGCAGGTGCTCTGTTAGATTTCGTTATTGTAGGCGTATTTTTTTTTTGTAAGTTATTGCAGTTTCTGTTGCAACGTGTTTTTGTGCTTTTGCAAATTTCCAAATGGCTGAAGTAATGAAGCGACGAATTCTATTTCGAGCTCAAAAAAACTACAGCTGAAACCCAACGCGTGTTGAAGAAGGCTTTTCATGAAAATGTCTCGAATCTAGTGAGAGCATTTGGGTGGTTCAAGCATTTCAACGAAAATCAAGAATCCGAGAATGACAAACATTATTATACGGAAGATGTCACTGAATTCAGGCGAACAACGAGTCTGAATTCAGGTGTGTCGAAACAGCTGTCCCAGATTAATTAATTAAACTTGTGTGGTGGGGAGCGTGCCGATACTTTTGCGTTATTTGCATGGATCTATGATTATGATCCTAAAAGGAAGCAGCAATCGTCGCAATGGAAATTACGATCTTTTCCAAGGCCGAAAAATGCGCACCAAATTCGCACCAAGTCGATGCTTATGGTTTTCTTCGATATTTGGGAAACTATGCATAACGAGCTTATTTCATCTCCAGATTGTCAGAGGCTGAGAGTAAATGTTCCTTACAAACGTTCTAAATTGTGAAAGAATAAAAGGAGACACTTTAACTCTATTCGAGATATCTAAGTGGAATCATAGCTGGTCTTGAACACAGTGCTCCGACTTATGGAAGTGCCGCTAAAAATCAGCATCAGCAAGCAAAATCATTGGAAACGTTGCTTACATGCTGGAGGTAACTGCTTTGAAGCTGATAGCAGAAATTAGGGTCTTCTACTTTTTACCACAAAATTCTTTGAAATTTTAGCGATGCACCGCACCTAGAATGATTTTCTAAAGATACCAAAGTCATAATGTGTTTAGACAACTGTCCAATTGCATACATTTGACGGAAAAACTTCTTTAATATTACCAAAGCCTATATACTGTTAAAAAGTTGTAAAAATTAGTTAAAAATCATCAATTAACGCTTAGAACTCGTCAAACTGATTTTATTAACTTGTAGCAAATTCAAACTAACTTACATTACCGCCAGGCCATGCTAATTACAAAATTTTAGCACGTTCACTTCGTTTGTCAACTGTCTAAGTGTATACCCACAACCAATTTAAATGTTAATGTTTAGTAGAAGTTTGTGCGGTATGGATCGACCTGCTACTATGCACACATACAAAAACGGCAGGCGTATTGACCGCAATCAAATCTAATTAGCCGCCATCGAATACGCCCTCTATGAATTTCGATAATTCGCAATTCGAATTTCAATGTCAATGTTTTATGGATGCGGCGCCGTTACAAGCTACCCCAGGTGATTCAATTTGCACTAACAAGAAAACTTCTGATTCGTGTATGGAACTGTCCATTGCAGTAAATTTTATCGCTGCGAGTTTTAACTATGTTTTCCAACCTTTGTAGCGGAAACCTACCTGCGACCATTATCATGAATTGTTCTGAATGTTGATAGGAACCAATTTTAAAAATTTACGGATTATCTTTCGACTCGATATGTAGTATGTACAATCGAGGGATCCCAAAGTACTTTCCGAAGTTCTTCTGCCAATCGATCATCTTGATATACTTTGTAAACAAAGAGATTTGTACGAAAGAGAAATAAAAATTTCGAAGAGCATAAAATGACCACATGAACAAAATAAAACAAAAATAGAATTTCACAACTCCATGATTTTGGACAGTGACATTATCGCTATAATACAACCAAATACGAAGAAGATTCACTAATTATTTTCCTTAACACACCCTCTGATCGATAAACACCAGCAAATGCATTATTTGTTGATTTGTCTGGCAACATGATAATTTTATTGAGTTTCAAGTGTTTATCTTGTTTCACTCAGAATTGTTAAATATAAGTTACAATTAAACCTGCAAAAACGAGTACACTTTCCGTGAGCTTCAGGAAATTAGCAGAGACTAGACAGACTCGTGTTTTGTCGACTCTCGGGGAAAACCAGTAGGCAACACGAACCCATTGTCATGAGACGAATAAACACGAGTCGGCCTAGTCTCTGCTACCTGCGTTTATTGGAGGCTTAATTACAATGTATGTTTGTACAGTGAAAGAATTTAATAACCGCGGTGTTTGCCAGTAAGGAAAGAGATGCGAGAATGTAATGACCTGTATCTCACCTGATGAATAAATACAAATAGAAGTAGGCAAGTAAATAAGCCGCGTAATAAAACAGTGTTTATTGTTAAGAATGTAAAAATACTTCCGCGAGGTAGCAGTAAACAGATACACTCCCCGACAAAAACTTAGACGCGGTAAGATGTTTTAAAGATTTTAAGGGTTACAACATTTCTTTGCGAAACTAGCAAGATCTCTAATTAAGTTTTTATTCATAAGAGTAAAATTAACTTAAAAATATCTCCTCCAGTAATATATGAACTAAATAATAAATTATGACTACAATGTTTAAACAATTTCTGCGACAAAAATTTAGACGCTCTGTTGCAAATGTAAAACAAAAATCAACAAATGAGTGATCAGTAATGCGTAGATCCTCCATTGTTCTTAATCACTTCCAATAGTCGGTTATTAACAGATTTATATAAATTTAACACATAATTTTGAGGGATATTCTGCCATTCAGTCACTGTTGAAGTTTTCAGTTCCTGGGCCGTGAAATATTGACGGCCTCTGCCATAAACGCGACGTGCCAATTCACCCCACATGTTTTCAATAATGTTTAAGTCTGGTGACCGTGCCGGCCACTGTCAAGTTTTAATCTTTTTCCCTTTAAACCATTCAGAAATGGTCTTTGCTTCATGAATTGGCGCGTTATCTCGTTGAAAAACAAAATTGCGCCCGGCCCATTGGTTTCCAAAACGTAGAAAATTGTCACGCAAGTCTTTATATGTCACAGATGTCATTTTGTTTGTGCAAAACACTATCCCACTTTTATCGCGAAATCTAATCGCTGCCCATATCATCATAGATCCACCCCCTAATTGTCTGGTCATTTTCACTTTTGGTTCCTTTCTCAGATCATGATCATAATGCGAGTACCCATCCGGTCCGTCCAAATTAAAACGTTTCTCATCGGAAAATATAACTCTTTCCCATTGTTTCTTCCAGGATACGTGTTCTTCAGCAAATCTCAACCTCGCTTCTTTGTGTTTCGCCGAAAGTGGCGGTTTTCTCAACATTTTCTTCCGTGATATTACCGGTGACGCCTTTAAAATCCTTTAAACATTACGCACGTGTGTTTGTACCCCCGCCTGTTCTGCAATAACTCTCGTAGACGCAGAAGAATTGGATGCACACCGCAATATCATGCGTTTGTCCCGCTCGCTTACAGCTTTCGGTCGCCCCTGGCCTTTTGGTTTGCCGTAATTTTCCGGATCTTTTAGGAAATTTCTAACGCAATGATCGCTTCTTCGTAACCGACGACCAATTTCCTTCTTACTAACACCATCCTGGTGCCAGGCTAGAACTTTACCCCTTTCTATCAAGGATAATTGCTTTTTTCTACCCATATTGCAAACACTTTGTAAAATATAATTTCTCGTGGTGAAATGTGCACACTTTACCAGCACAGCCGCTGCATATAAAGAGAAGTATCAAATTAAAACATTTTTGCTTATATTAATGTAATAAATTCACAGGGTCTAAATTTTTGTCGCATTTAAAATTCCTATTTTGATCTAGGAAAATCTCAATTACCCCTCATAAAGCAATAAATACCCAGAAATATCTATAAATGGACTATTTACATAACAAGTATTAATAACCCCCATTTACATTTTATATAATGTCTATAAACTTTGTTTCGTAAATAGAAACGATACCGGGTCTATGTTTTTGTCGGGTAGTGTATGTTAAAATAAAGCATGAAAATACCGAAACGCCTATTTTGTCACACCTAATGTTTAATTTTTTTAAACATTAAATAATTTCCAAATTTTCATCCTGTAATGTAATTTCGACCCTCTCAAGTGAAAAAATGTTTTCGAAATAAGCTTCCTCCTCTCCAAAATGTTAAATCTCGCCCCACGGGCAAATCTGGAAGATTAAAATTTTGCAATATTCTCGCAAGCAAAAAATTGTTATGTATATATTATTTATTCAATAGTAATTAAAAGTATACATATTAAAATATAATAATTCCAATAATCTTTATATGTAGGTGTTTCTATTCAACCTGCTTATCAGGTTTTCTAAATAGTTCGAGTTTAGCTCAAATTCTCTATTGAATAGTAATTAAATTAAATCCATGAATATTAACTGCAGGCGTAATATTTACCTGTCTACATTTATCCATCAAGAATAGATTAGTATTATATAGTATACAGGATGTTCAGTTTCCACAGCGCCCAATGGAAGTTTGGTTTCCTTAATTTAATAATATTAGTACACTTTTGAATGTCTCCAATTCAGGAGTTTCTGGCAATACGTCAAAAATATTTTTGTATCAACCAATGATCATCGAAATCGTTGATATGTTTGATTCACACTATCTGTTTATTTTTTTTTTAATAGAATACCTCGCATTTAACGATTACGTCCTCTGTAATAACTTTGTGATCTCCAAAGGCAGAAATTAATAATAATTAGACAGATTACTATAGCAATTTTCTATTCATTTTAAAATTAATCCACGTGGTTACACTTACAAATCAATAATATTATCCAAAGTCAAGTGCGTATTATGTAAACTTTCTGAATGATATAACACTTTGAAAATATATTAGTTGGACAGTGTTTATGCAAATCGATGCAACCTATCAGCATTCATAAATTCAAACAACTCTCAACACACTAAAAACAAGATCTTGTGACATTTAAAAATAAATTAAAAACAAACGTCACCATAATATGTAAATACGAAGGTGTATTTTTTTATTGGAAGTAAACAATGTCTTGTGTTTCCATAGATTGCTTTACTTTCGAAATGCAAAGTAGAGAAGAAATCACTGTTCTCCACTCGAATTACCATACAAAAAAAAAACAAAAACAAAAAACTAAAAAATATGTAATAATTTATTGATGATGAAGACCTATTAATCCTTCGTCCTTCCTACTCAACAAAATGTTAAAACCAACGCACGCATCAGAAGGCAAAATCAAAAGTAACAGCCCTCCAATTTATTACAAGCAAATTGGAAGAGCCACTTATAGCAAAAGAAATAGCTTCTCGTTCATTCTTGGTCATAAAGAGTGCTTTTAACAACGCCTTCTTCGACAGCATCGAGAAAGCAAATTCTACCATAATCATGGTCCGGAGAAGACAGATGTAAAAATCATAGCTTGCGCATAAACCCGCAAAAGATCATAATCGACCTTTCCACAAGAAGAAGAAAAATACGATTAACATCACCCTCCATTAAAGAGAAAATCTTCAGCTTCGGCGATGAAGTTAAATACTTCTACTAGAGCAACATTCAAGAAAAAACATGGAACTCCAACACATACAATTTACAGGAAAAAAACCGTTATGGTATCATAAGTATGCCGAATGCTGCTTGTTAAAAACCGGAGCTTTAAGCTGCAAATGACCTCTTGGTGATATATAGCCCCATAATCACCTACGCCTCTTGGTTTTGGTGTCTCAACATTACAGATGTGATGCGTATCTGCGTATCTGGGAGTAACGCCGCTTGACATCTATATTCAGAGGCAGACTTCATCAAGCGCCCTCACTCTTAGTAGAATTATGGGAGGGAAGGGATTAAAGCCTATTGATCTTAAAGAGCATCTTAAAATTTGTAAAGATATATCATGAATTCTCTGAAATTTTAGAATCTTCCACAGAAGTCTAGAATATTCCGAAAAATTCTGCAATTTTCCAGAAACCTATAGGATGTATTAAATTCCAGAATATGCCAAAAGGTTGCTGAATATTCCATTAAGGCTTATTGATAAATGAGTAACTTGGTAAGTTTCATAATGAATGAGCTCTTTTGCTTTTTTTATTATATGCCTATTTCGCCAATAAATTCTATTATTATTATTTATTCTATTGTTATTATTAGATTCTAGATTATTATATAAATATCAGGCAATTTTAAAAATATATGTAAATGACGGCTAATGCGCCGCAAGCTCAGTTTAGGTTTAACTAGCGGCGCAAGCAAGCAGAACTTTCTGGAATTTTCAGAAACATTCTAGAACATTCAAGAACTTTATGGAAGAGGAAATTTTAAAACGGTCTGCAATATTCTAGAACTTTCAAGAACATTCTAAAGCTGTCTGGACAAACTTTCTGAAACTTTTATATACATTTTAGACCATCTTGGAACATGATAAATTCTTTGCAAGCTTTCCGGAATATTTAAGTATACGTCCGGAATGTTTTGAAATCACGTGAAAATTCCCGGACTAATGATCAAATACAGTGAATTTTAAAATAATGCGGTGAAAATATAAAGTACAAAACTGTTAGAACTAAACGTGTTCCGGGTTTGAACCGTGTCACGGTAGGTAATTGAAAACTCGACGAAGGAAAAGATGGTAGGCCGCAGTTTGGACTGTACAATTTTATGTTCTGCCTGCCGCTGATTCCATATGTCTGCGAGGGGTAATCTGTACATCTGTTGATATTCTTAGGATCTTTAAGGATTTCCGTGGACTTTCTAACTTTCCAATTGCAATAGTGGAAAGAGTTACTTTATTGTCGGATAGAGAGCATAATTTGTAGATGGCATGGGACATAGCAATTCTAGGAAAGCGGGCCTATGCCCACCTTCCTCATCCAGGTTACCCTAAGGCATATATCTACAAATATAAATAGATTTAAAAACCAAAAAAGTCACTAGTTTTAATTCTGGGAAGGAATTAATGGAAACAGATTCATACAACACATTTTACTTCTTGTGACCATTTGACTTTACCAAATTTCAAACTATGATTAAATCCAAGTATATGGCAAAAATAGAAAAGCACCTATTCGTTCACACGATTGACTTTCTACGCTTTTTTCTATTATGACCGAAACCTCTTCGCAGTTAATAATCATAAATCACTAAGCTATAAATTTTAAAAACCTCCTGATAATCACCGAAATGTAGAGATACTTCTTTCTCGATTCGACAAGAGAAAGAAATTGCCTTTCTTTCTTTCTTTCTGCGAAAATTACGAGTGAAGTAGTCGACAATATTAATGGAGGTAATAAATAAGATCGTCTGCGTTGCAACGGTCGAGAGATAATAAGAAGTAAGCACACGTATGTGCTTATATACGTATTTTTTTTATTTTCTCTGCTGTCAATAATAGTAACAGTAACCACAATTCTTCGTGTTGTTATGTGTTATATGCGCAAACATGCTTTTGCATAAATCGCACGTGTGAATATGGATGAACGTTTTAGTAGATCCTTAAAATCCAAGGTTTTCATCTAAGTAAGTGTGCTTCTACTAACATTTGTGTTGTTTTTGGAGACATAGGTATGTTCTGTAGTAAAACCAAATAAGTTAAAGTAATAGACGCTTTTGTTTACATTTACAAGCGTAAAACCAAAATATTTATATAGAGTGAGGTAAAGCGAGATTGAACATTGTCGATTTTAATCGTTACTTGTCGTAGTTTCAATCGGTGCTTGTACCCGCGTATGTTTACTTCTAACTTCTAATTTTTAATAGCCAATCGTCAATATAAAATGATGAAAATGTGAAGCAATTAAAAAGCTTTTATAAAATTTAGAAACCACTCCATGCGAAGCTTAATATGACCAGTAAAAATATCAAATTAGGGGTGACAACTATTAGTCAATTGCCCGAAGAAACTTGCACTAAGTTTGGAGAACATAAATAAAAAGAGTATCGTGATGGACATGCAATCTGGTTAATTAAACATCCTTGACGAACAACACAACACAAAAATATCGACACACTCCGCACCACACAGGTTTAATTAATTAAATCGGGACAGCTGTTTCAAAGATGCGTCGATCCTCATTTTCAACCGTTGATCGAATGATCGTTCGGTCAACTGTACTTTTGCCGTTACTTTTGTATTGTTTGCCATCTTTCACTATTTATATTCCATAATTGCAAACCTTGTCTTTCTTACATACTGGAACAATAATCATTTCTTATAACATTACATCTATTCTTTTTGGAAACATTATACTGCTGCACTCCTGAAACATTTCACTATCTATAGTTTCATTCATAATAGTAACATTCAAATCCAATGATTGGATAGGGTAAACCTAATTTTACGGGAAGATGTTGATCAAAGAAAAAAAAATGGTTTTTTTGGTAAGATACGAATTACATACATGACATTTTGACAACTGAAAAAAAGATAAAAAGAAAAAATATCTGGAGTTTAAAAATTTAAAGTATTTTCTTTCGGATCTTAAAAACGATCGTTATATGTGTGGGGATACTGAACAAACACCTAAACACTTCAACATCATGCGGCGATAGCGATATTAAGCTGACAAGTGTATAGATCGCTGGCCATTAACTTTCGATTTACGATAGCACGTGCTCATGCAGTGATAGCAATGTTAAGCGGTAAGAGAAAACGATTCATATTCATTATGTTGAAAGCTAAAAATTAAAGCCATATTACCCTTACTCAATGGTACTGGTTATAATATTTAAGGTGTGTTTTCTAGTATTTTTGGAAGTACGTTTTTCTGAAAAGTGCGCTTTGTCCCTACAAATAAAAATCATATTTTCAATAACTTCCACAAAAAAAGAAACAATAAAAAAAAGCCTTTCCTGTAAAAGTCAGTTCGTCCAACATTTAGTATTCTAAACTGAAATGAACACGAATGTAACGCATTCTCTGCCATTACCGAAAAACCGCTTAATTACGTAGCAAAACCGAGCGAAACGATATGCCGATGAGTTAGGGGGGAAGCGTCAGCGTATAGCGATGCTGCTTCTATTGCAGCATATCTTCTTTAGGTAAAACCCATACGTAAATGATTATTGGCATCTACTACTCAAGTTATGTTAAATGGGCATCGAACATCAATTACAACGAAAAGTTTCAAAGCGTATAATGGTATTCTGTCAAATGCAATTAGCGTTCACCCGAAAGCAAGGGATGTAACGCACTGTTAGAAGTCAAAAACTATAAACCACGTTCGTGTCAAATAAGTTAAAGTTACATACAGTTACACAATCAATAATAAACACATGCGCCTTAGTAAATAAATCCAGTGAACTGTTTTAAGTTAAATTCAATTATGGAAGTTGTTATAAATGTCTACTCCGTTTATGTTTGTTCCAGTTATTTATCAAATGTAAGCATACCGGCAAATTTAAACGAAGAGACGCAAAATCTAGTTTTATTATTTTCTCTAGGTGGCATGTTCGATCGAGCTAAAGTCAGAGGAACACGCTGGGTCAATTCATTGTTGTATACCCACTTGGTTTAAAAAATCAGTTATATAGTGGGCGACGTGTGGGCGCGCATTATCTTGGATTACGTTGAAATTTTCTCCGATATATAGGACAAAAGCTATTAGGTGATCCTGGAGAAAATCTCTAATGTGCCTAGCTGCTGTTAACGCCCCGCCATCAATCGTCACTAACTGTATACGTGCGTCCAAACATATGCCACTCCACGCGATAATTAAAATAAACATTCACCAAAAGATACAGTAGTAGTAAAATGAAATCGTACATTTTGCTCTCTTTGACACCCATACAGTCTTTCCCTGACATAAATTGAATGAAGAAAGAGAAAAAATACAAGTTTTGACATTTTTTAGTATTTGAAAGTTTAGTCGTAACTAGGTCGGACATGCTGTATAATGTTTGCAAGAAAATCAATCGGTTTCTAATCCAGTCCTATTATTGTCAGTAGTTTTGCAAAATTTTAATTTTCCAAGTTAAACACTTTCACAATTATAAAAGTTCACTACATGCACCTGCACCGTTCATCTGCCGAACTTTTCCAAAAAATGAAAATCTTGCAAATATGGTTTGAAATAGTAACATAGTTGTTTTATCAAATAAACCTTAAAAATTAAACAAGGAATTCAAAAATGTAATAATATAGGGTGTTCTGTTTAAAATTTACAGCTATTTCCGATGTAACCTGAATTCTCACATAATTGAAAATATTTTAATTCAATAGCATTCATGCAGGCTTTAGTGTATTATTAAATTTTCAGCCTTTTCCAGTGTATACTCTTTCATTATATCAATACACTTCCTCACCAGGCATCCTAAAATACATGCAATGTACGTAATTGCTTAATCCTCTATGTCTTCTCTAGTATCGTTGGTAGCAGTGTTTCTAAATAAATAATTTTAATTTCGCGATTCATATGTATCATAGACAAAAATGTGGACTGCTTTATCAAATTTATTTTGTATCTGCCTATTGTACCAGTACAAAACTGCATTCCGACGAAGAATCCTTATCTTATACCTTCATGTGTCACGTTTTATCTTTTTAAAAAATGTCATAAGGCACGATTTTCTGCACGTACGTTATATATTTTATTCACACTCATGCAAAGGTCAAGCGTATTAGTGGAAAGGAATGTTTTAAATCAATATAAACTTTACCGACTTAGTAGTAATTATTGAAGTTCCTGGATGACTCTCAGCGGGAAAAACGCTAATGATGTCATTTTTCAATAGTTTGCAAAAAGTCCCAAGTACACCGCCGTAATCACTACAAATGTCACTTCTTTATACAGGGATACTTTATATAATCTATACCAGGAGACGAAAAATGAAAATTCGTGTTCGAGATTGGATTCCACGCAAAAAAATCGAAATAACGTTTTCCTTTCGTTCGACTTTTGTTATAGAGATATCGAGGTTTAAACTTGTGAAAGATATAATTTTAAGTTCCATAAAAAAAACTAATAGTAGGCCACATGAAAACTTTATTTAATTCACTGTAACGATTACACAGAAAGCAAAACTATTGCTTTATCTTACAACTCGTGTTCGAAAAGTTCACCAGCAGTCGCAGTATAAGGCTGGCAACGTAAATGCACTGAATTATAAACTACAGCAAAATCTTGTTCATTTTCAATTTCAAGTGCAACATTCATAATTATTTCCCGTAATTTCCCTATTTATTGCGAATTTCCTCTATATAAACCAGTTGTTTTGCATGGCCCAGAAGTAAAAATCCAGTGGATTTAGATCTGGCGACTTAGCAGGCCACTCAACCGGACCGCGCCCATCTATCCAACTTCCATTAAAATGATCGTCTAGCTATCCTAGAACCGCTCTTACAGAATGTGGTGGGGACCATCATGTTGATACCACATCACATTACGCAATGCAAGTGATGCAAGATTATCCAACAATGCCAAGTTGGACGCAGCATTTAAACGATGTGGCAGAATTTATATTGGCAGTAGACGATCGTTAAAAATCCCACACCGCGTGTTAATTAAAGATGTGTTGAAAACGATGCCTTCTAAATGCATGCGGGTTTTGTACTGACCAAACATGCTCATTATTGATACCGTCTCTGGTGAAAGTAGCTTCATCGGACCACAAAATGGATCGAGTTAAGATCTTGCCCGTGCTATTCGGGAAGCAATCGAAAAAATGCTAATCTTTGTACTTCGTAAGTCATGGACACGCTGATAATGGTAAGGATGCAACACTTTTCTGTTTAAAGTCCTTCAAACGAAGTTTTGAGAAACTTGAGACAGGAGGCAATTCCGGTACTAATACCTGGTTCTTCGAGTACTGCATCAATTACTTCTTCTTCTCTTGCAGCGTTGTATCGCAGATTTATACCACCAGTATGACGATTACCAATTCCACATTGTCGCAGTCTTTGACGTGCATCGGAAAATACACAGCGAGATGGCTGACGTCTAATCGGAAATCTTCTTTGATATTCCCGACAAATCTCTAAAACATTGCCGTTACAAAAGCTGCACACAAAAATAATGTAGGCATCTTCAATGCTGAACTGCATTCTTGACAAAATTTGTATCTTTCTTACGCTAACAGTTAAGAACATTACCCAAAGTATTTCCACGATTTACTATTAATTTTATGGACAAAAATTAAATAAATTTAGAAAACTTCATGCTTTCATACCTCCAAAATAAAGGCCGATCGGAAAAAACGTTATTTAAAATTTTTTGCTTAAAATTCAATCATGAATACGATTTTTCATATTTTTTTCATTTTCAAAACACCGGGTATATATAAATTATTGAATGTAATTGAAAATATTCCCAAAATAAATAGCGAAATTCCTTTCAGCTGTAATTTAAAGAATTTAATTCAAACTAGATAGTTAGGACGGCGTTAAGAAAAATAGAATTTCCACGTTCTAATTAACCGGCAGAAACTGACTAAAACCGTAAGTTATTAGAGTATAGCTTATTTTTATCCGACATTACAATAACAAACATAATTTACCTAAGATAAACAATATACTACTTAAATAGATGAATCCGCATAAAAATTTCATAAGTTAAAAATTATAGAGTACTTAAAAAGAAGAGCTAAACAACACATACGTTTATTAAGGTTTGTTATATCTTATACTAAAATGTACAACATAGTATTTCAACAATTGTACAATAATATAAATATATCGCAAATACTATGTTGGTGAAGATGTTAAACAACAAGTCCATAGTATTATCATGTTATTATAAGCTATAACTTTTCCGATGTGTTAACAGCTACAATAAAGTTTACGATCATTAGTTTTAGTTTCATGATGTTTTTGCTATTGTTATAGGAAACCTTATTCTCCCCGTATTCAAAATAAAGACATGAAAACATTTATACTCTTTATACACTTAAAATTTTATGGATATTGCTTTGTTTAATAGTTTGTTGCGCAGGTTACGTAATAAACATAGATAGTTC